>JAKSZP010016813.1:0-13141 GCA_022478985.1 Massospora cicadina | reverse complement strand
AAATTATCAAGTGATTAATCCTCAGAATTTAACAATCACTAACTGCTTACTAAAGTCATTGTGCTTATTAATTAACAAATAGCCACCAACTGCTTGTCAAAACCATTGGAACTTTTTGATCAACTGAATATCATACTACTCAGCTAAAACAATATACCAATTACCAAAAAAACTACATATTAATTTCATTTGAGGTGGTCCAACCTGAGGATGATACCGTACTAATTAAGAGATTTGAATAAATGGGAAATGAGGATAAAACTTGGAAAACCATCATGTGTAGTTTATTAAAGGCCAGGAACTCTATGGACTGCCTTGATATTTGCTATCTCAGTTTGGGGCATTGGTGTGCAATACTAACACAGTCATAATTTTCCCCTACCCAAAGTTCATCTACCATTATTGGACTTGGGGAGACAGTGCTAGTGAGTCTATATTCTACTACTGGGGTATCCTTCCCTAAATTATATATAAATTTTAAATATATCTTTGAGGTGGGTCAACCTTGGGACAAGTATACCACACCAATTTTTCTTTATTCAGAACAGGTTTCAAACTTGTGATGAACAAAACCTGAACTAGAGTGGAAGCAGGAAAACCCTGCCAGGCTACCCACCTCTATATATATAAATTTTACTTCTATATATTTTTTAAAGATAAGCTGAACTGAAGATGGAAATTACCAAAAATACTTATTGTATATTAAAAATTTTCTTTTATTTTAAAAATTAAGAATCTGGCTTTAAGGTATATATGAACCCCCTTCTATCCACCTATACAAGAAATTTCAAAGCTCAGTATGCTGTAATTTTGCAGGTCATCATGTATACATAAACGCTTGTCCTATTAATAAAGATAAAATCTAATTCAAAACTTGCTTAGTTTTCTTAATGTCTAGCAAGCCAGAAGTTATTTTTAACAATTTAGTATAAGCTTATCTAAAATTTTAATTATACTCATGATAGTTAAATTTATATCTACTGGTTTATGGTCAGTTCATTTTAGTTCAGAAATTTTGACTTAATACTAACTAGTATACCCACACTTTGCTATGGTGTTTATAACTTATCAGATTTTATGATTCTTTTAACTCCATATCATTAATTAAATAATGCTAAACAAAGATGTAGAAAATTATGTTTGTCCTAGTTATAACAGGTTCAAACCTGTTACAACATTTCTACCCCATCTAAGCTTATGGTTATAGGTGTGCGCAATTACAGCCAGCTTATAACTTACCAGATAATTCTATCTTTATTTTAGTTCTTATATCAGTAGATAGCCATCAAAAAATTTATAAACTATTAAACCTATCAATTAATTTAACCTCCAACCACTTAGCCCAAATTAATTAAGCCTGCCAAAATAACTAAACCATCAATCACTTATCCAAAACTATTGAGCTTATCAAATCAACCAAAAAATGAACCTCCGCTCAGCAAAAATTAATAATTGAACTTACAAAACAGCCAAAAACAACTAACCACCAATATAAAACTATTAAACTATTGAACTAAATGAATATGTCTTGCTCAGCCATGTTACTATATAACTACCATTAGGAATATATACAATATATACCTTATATAAAACTGGTATTAAAATTTATAAGCTTTTATTTAAATAGCATTTTACCATTTGCAAACTTTGTAAAGTACTTGTGCCATAATTGGTGATTTGTTATTTTCTAATGAGATAATGCATCCTATACATATAAATAAATAAACATAATGATACTTTTGTAAAGAAAAGTCTAGGCTAATTCTTATTGATACCCAGATTAACACAGATTTTGCTTGTGGGTTTAAAGTTTACCTAATGATCCAATCAATTCTTTTTTATATCTGCAGATAGTTATTGATAAAATTAAGAAATCAAATTATAATGAATCAATATAAAATTACCAACCACTCAGCCAAACCCAAATAAATCTATTAAATTAACTAAAAAAATTTTTGGGAAAAAGAACTTCCTTTGAAAAAAGCTCTAAAAAGCATGAAATAATCAACAGATTATGCCTCCTCAATAAAAACCTTTTTGAAGTCAGTGCCATATTTTAAACTGAATTATAGAATTTTGCTCACAAATAAAACTTATATCTTATATCTGGATTGGGTCCAAGTGTAAACTATAAGCAACTTAGAATATATAGTACTGAGTATATAAATTTTATTTTATTTTATTTATTGTGGGGAAGGCCGACCATGGGATGGACACTTCTGAATATGACTCAGGACAGACAAACTTAGTACCAGGGGAGGCACCCCAGAGAAGCGATGCTATCTCTTGTTGCCAGCGGGAACGCCACTTATGGGGAGGGGGAGGGAATGTGTGAAGGGGCCATAGCCACTATTGAGCACGTGTGGAGGAAGGGGTCTTATTTGATGAACCAGACTGGGAATCAGGAGGAGACCATCTGTCAGCGACGCGTTGGGAGGTATCCAAACATCCATGCTTGAAAGTGGTCCAACAAATGAGACCAGAATCTGTGGACAGTTTCTGGGAGGGTGGGGGTGGAGCCTGCGATGGCATCTAAGATGATTGTGTGGATGGTCCACATGGTGATTGCTACCACCAGAGCACGGAGGGAGGGTGGAAGGGAGGAGGCCATTGATAGAGCAAACATATCTCTTGACAGACTGAAGGGATGCGTTTGATCCTGGTCCAGCAGACGTTGAACTTCGCGCCATATCACTTTAGAGGTGGGGCACTTCTCCAGGCGGTGGAACAGCGTTCCATATTGGCCACACACGACACAGGATGAGTGTAAAGTGTTAGAGCGCTCAGCTGTACGATACACCTGCCTCAGGCAGCGCCACACATGGGAGCAGACTTGAGGCTGCAATAGAGGATGGTGTGCATATTTCCAGATAGTTTTTTGGGTCTCAATAGAATAAGGGATGTCCATCATGTCCAGGTAGTCCACCCTGGATAGGACATGGGGCTGAATGGGGATCACGTCATCATGGATGGGTAGCCCCTGTACCTCTTGTGTGAACTGAGGAGAGGGACGGCCTCTTCAGGTTGTATGTCCACTAATATGAATTCTCCACTCTGCGCTTTGCATGAGAGTAGGATTTGTTTGTAGTAGGTTTTAGTCCCGTGAGGACCTGTGGCCAATGTGTGTGATGCAAGGTATTTCATCGGGGAGTGGGGGTTCAATGGATTGTTGAGGCCCAATGTGTGGGAGAAGTTGGAGTGGGCTGCGCGGGACCAGTGTTGGGATGGGAGTGTAGGAGCGGTGATGGCTGCAATCCAGGTGCCCAGGATCTTGGCAGCATGGGCTTTGAAGTCAAGCAGGCCCATGCCACCTTGATGATGAGGGCCAAACATGACCTCTAGCCATACTGGTGGAGGGCGGCCTGACCAAAGCCATCCTTGCAGCAAGGCATACAGGGATTTGAAGAAGCTTGGGGAGAAGGGGATGGCGTGGGCTCCAAACCAGACTTTGGATAGGAGCATAGAGTTGGCTAGAACAACACTGCCGGTAAGGGTAGTAGGGTGGGCTCTGAGAGAGGTGATTTGCTTCGTCACGTTGTCCAGTATATGGCACTCCATTACTGCTGACGCGTATCCGCCTGCCTCCATCCACACGCCCAGATGGTGCACTGGTCCTATGGTAGGACGTGGCAAGAAGGGGAGCACCAGTGGAGCGGTGTGTGTTGAGTTAGTAAGGCGTGGATATGGGCAAGCAGATGGGCTGGGTTGGGAACTAATTGCTGGGTCCCAGCAGTTCTGAAACTGACCAAGGAGGATGATTTCGGTTTTGGAGGCGTTCAGTGCCACATTGCTTACCCAGGAATATTCCTTGATGAGGGCTTCAAGCGCGCGTGCATCTTTATTAATAGACACCCCCATCATGCAATCATCTGCAAATGCCATCATCTTGAATGGGGTTTGGCCTGGCACATGGACCCCAGTGAGTTGGGCATTCACATTTCGCAGTAGTGGGTCAAGGCTGAAGTTGTATAAGAGTGGGCTGAGGGGGTCCCCTTGTCGCAAGCCCCTTTGAGGGCGGACTACTTCCGTTAGGAAGCCTGGGCCATGCACTGCCATTGTTGCAGATTCTTTGAGCAGCATCACCCAGTTGATGAAGTGGGGGGTAGGCGGAATTGATGGAGGCAGGCCCTTAGGTATTCCCAGTTTACTCTATCGTAGGCCTTTTGTTGGTCCAAGAATACCAGTGCCCCAGAGGCTGTGGACTGACATGCATTAGCCACGGAGTGCACGTTATCCCAAATTGACCTTCTGGGGATGAAACCAAATTGTTCTGGGGAGATGGTGGCAGATGCTACAGTCCCTAAACGGTTAGCCATGATTTTTGTTAAAATTTTGGTGTCTGTGTTTGTTAGAGAAATGGGGCGCCAGTTGGCTAAGTCAAGCTTATCCCCTTTCTTGAAGAGTGTGACTGTAAAGGCCTCATGTCCTCCTGGTAGGAGGCGCATTTCAAACAGGCTTTGGTTAAGTGAGGCGAGCAGCAATGGATATATATTTGAAATATTTTTTTAGAACTCATATAGAATGCCATCTGGGCCTGGGCATTTTCAGTTTGGCGCACTGCGAATGGCTGTCCATAATTCATTTGGAGTAATTAAATTCATTATTTCCAGGTATTGGAAAATGGTGCAGATATGAGCTCAGTTGAGAAATTCCGCCACTTTGGCCAGCTGAATTGGTTCAGCTCGGTATAACTCGGAGTAATATTTTTGCATTTTGATTGCCACTTCAGCTGGTGTGTCCACAATGGAATTATCCAATCTTCACACCTGAGTGCAGGCCACGCTCTGGCGTGGTGCAAAAAATTTTTAAAGAAAAATGTGGTGCACTTGTCACCTGTTGTGATGCATGTGGTGCACTTGTCACCTTTTGTGATGCATGTGGCCCTGTATTGAACACAAACCCAATGTTTGTGTTGCCTTTCGAGTGCATTGAGGTGGGCAGCTGCCTCCGCCCACTTCCAGCCCCATGCAGGGCTGTATCCTGTAGCTGGAATGTTGGACTCCAAGTGTGCCAATTCCACCAGAGCGCGCGAGATAACCACCAATGTGGCTCATGAGCATCTAGAGGAGAGATGGCGAGAGTGGCGGATGGTGTCCTCTTTGAAAGTTGCCCATGTGGAAATGGGGTCCGCACAAAACGGTGCAACAAACAATTTTGCTGAAGTTGCCTCTTCCACCCACATGGAAAATCCTGGTGACGCGAGCTTGGGGGGGCAGATTTTGCACCAATGTGGGGCCTTTGCAACTGTGACAGGTAGGTGGTAGGTTAGTGAGACCAGTCAATGGTCGGAGAATTCCATTTTTGTTGTTTTGAAGTGGGAGATGTGGGGTTGGAATTTCGCCAGCATTAGAATAAGGTTGATGCGGGTCATGGACCTTAATTGGCCGTTGTGGATATGGGGATGCATCATGTTTTTAAGCAGTGGGGCATGTCGCGGCAGCACATCCATTAACCCAAGGGTGTCCTTTAGAATGCATAGTTCTACGTGACCCTGTGGGGCATGGGGTGAGGGAGGCCACCGGTCCATTGGTGAGGTTAGCCAACAGTTCATGTCACCAACTAGGAAAGAATTGGGGGTAGCAGGAGGGATTTGACTGATGAGAAAATTCCTGACGCTTGTGTGCACCATTTGGGGCATAGATGTTGATGATTGCATGCACTACATCAGCCCATGAGAAGGTGACAACGAGCACTCAGCCATTTAGGAATGTTTCTGAGGATGTGAATTTGAAAAACTTATTTTTCCAAATTAGCACCCCAAAGTGCTTTGACCAAAAGGATAGGGATGGGAGGAGCATTGTTTTCCAAGCTTCCTCAGAACCTTGTGAACAGTGGGACTCCTGGATGGCCAGGATATCCACGGGTAAATTGTGTTATAAAAAACTCAGTTTCCTAGCCCGGGATGGGGAGGCCTTGAGTCTGGCGATATTCAACGTCCCTAGAGTGAAGGTTTCCCCCATCGCACCTTAGGTGCGAGGGGGTGGGCCCCTGGGCCCCCCAGCCTCTTCTAGGTCCCCACGGGCTTTCACAGCAGCGTGGGTGTTAGCAGCAACGCTATCAGAGTTGTTATTGATTTTTGTGGAAAGAGTCACATTGGCTTTGGCCTTCGCTTTTTGTTTTCCCGACGTCGGGCAAATTTTTTGTGGTGCGGACGAGTTTGGTGCACCATCAAGCGGGTCAAAAAAAAATTTTCAGTTGGGATAGGTCCCAAGTCAGTTTCAACTGGAGCTTGGGTGCAACGATTGGGTGAGTTTGAATCTCCCATTGGATCCTCAGATTGAGTGGCCCACTTGGCATGGGCTTCCCAATCTGATTGGATGATGGATTCCCAAGTTGCTTCTGCCGCAAAGGTCTCCATGTCCTCCTGGCGTTGTGAGTGTGGGATAGCGGTGGTGGCCTTGGCTGCTTCCTTGGCCGCTGCCCTATGGGCCTGCTTAGCATTCTTCCGCTCCTGTGGGGAGATAGGCTTTACCAATAGGTAGCAGCCTTGTGCTCCCCATGGGAAAGCCTCCTTGGTGCTTGCAGTTGGTTCATAGTGCGCCTCTCCATTGGCCATGGCCACTGAGGGGTGCTCTTGGAATGTGATGCCCTCCTTGATGGGGAATGCATGCGCCTTATGGCCAAATGCATCACAGTGGGTGCAAATGGGGGCGCGCTGTCCACAGTCACCCGGAATGGGTGGGTGGTATGCCCTGCAATATTAATAAAAGTGGAGTGCAGGATCTGGGTTAGGTCCTTCACAATCTCCTCAGTTGGGGTCAGAACTGTGATGGCTTTGCCGGTGCACAGGTGTGGCATCAGCATGAAGCGTTGCATTTTGAAAGATTGTATTTTGCTGTATACGGCGAGACCATCTTTCAGGTGTTGTTCCAAAGTATCACGTTTTACCGTAGTAGGCAAAAAGTCAAATGTGAGGAAAATTTGGCTTGATTTTGTCTATCTGGTGCATTTGGTTCCAACAATCCGTTGCCCTTCAGGGAGGTCGACCACTATGTGCACCGCTGCAGCCTCATCTGCTGCTTTTTTGCTTTTGAAACCTAGGTCCAGCCAACTGCATGACATGGAGTGAGGTGCAACGTACACCATGGTCAGGAAAACTTTGTGTACATCTTCACAAAATTTTTCCCATAAGGCCATTTTTGGATGTCCAGATACACATGGACTCTGAATTCCACCGACAAAAGTGGCTGGGAGTGTGGTGTGTTGATGTACTGATTGCATCGTGCTTGCCATGCAAGTATCTCTGGGAAAATTGTGACCGCCAGTTTTTCAAGATTTTTGTCTATTCTGCCAGATTCTCTGGGGCATTTTTGAACGTTGGAGGCTGCAGGCCTTCCACCTGCTCCTCTTACCTTGCTTGCCCAACTGCTCCCTGACATGGGTGCAGACTAATCTCCTCTGTGAGATTATCAAACTAGATTCAGTCTTGAATTGAATAGGTTGCAAAAGTGTTTGCAACAAGAAAGAAAAGTCTCAAGCAACCTTTGAGTATATAAATTTTAAATACCTATTAAAAGTCAGTTAAAATATGGCACTGACTTCAAAAAGGTTTTTATTGAGGAGGCATAATTTCTCAATTATTTCATACCTTTTAAAGCTTTCTTTAATGGAGGTCCTTTTTTCCCAGAAATTTTTTTCAATAATATTCTTTTTTTCCAAAAAACTTTACCCCCAGTTCTTCCCCCCCCCAAAAAAATTAGTGCATTTTTAAAAGTGGCTCTTTTTCCTACTTTTATAAAATAACACTATATATATATATTGTCTTTGACCCCTTACTATTTCTCTATAAAAGTAAAACTCATTGTATATCTATTATATATACTAAAACTCATATTCAAATATATTAATCTTGTATTTTATTAAATTTAGTTGATTTTATTGATCAAATTATACTAAATTTACTGATCACCATCTACAATACTTAATTTTATTAAATATAGATGATTATACTGTTCAAATTATGCCAAATTTACTGATCGCCATCTACAGTAATTCATTTTATTAATCTGATTGCTTTTATTAGTCAATCTATGTAAATTTATTAATCGATATCTAAAATAACTCATTTTATCAAATTTTGATGAGTTTATTGGCCAAAGTATGCAAAAAAGATAGCTATCTATAATGATTTAAGCTCATCCCACTATGATCTCATACTGCCTGGATTCTGAACATACCCCCAGCCATAGGACGTATCAAAAGTGCTTCGAATCTGGTGCTTCACCAATGCTGGAATTAAGTTTATCCGGAGTTGTATTAGTCCCACAAGTATCCATCGTTATGAGCCTATTTTGATATACTTACTAAATTAATGGGCAGATACTTGCCCAATACTTACAAAAGTAAAATGAGACCTAAGTTGGAGCATCTTCTATTTTTGAAGATGATCATCCAAATTGGTCCAGTATTTTAAAAGTTATGCGCAAACAAACAGAAAAAAAGAAAAATGGAAGTACCGTTTACCAATTGGTAAAAGCTTAAGAGCATGATAATATCTTTCAGCTGCCAGCTAAATGCAATATTATTATGGTTACTGACTTACTGATTGTTTCTTTTGTACAAATATTATCATGTTTTCTATATAACTAATATTTACTATATAACAAATATTTTTACTATATAACAAATTATTATCATATTAATATATTTACTATATAACAAACCTTATCATGTTAAAAATGACAGAGACCGAAGATTTATAGACTGTGGGGAATCAAAAGAATGGACACAATGATATCATCATACAGCATGACAGTAAATGAAGCATTACTGTAAGTTTCAAATGATGTCCAGCTAAAAGACATTATCATGTCAAAAATCATAAATTTTTTATAAAAGTTATATATGTTGAAAAAAAGTATAAAATTCTATTGGCAATTGCTTATAATTTTGGAAGAGCGATTTGGTTTTATTCATTAACTCGATAGCTTTATAGGTTTTAATAAGCAGTTTGTAGCTTTTGGTTAATTTAAAAGTCCAATAGTGATGATGATGTTGCAGCATCACGCGTTACCCAAAAGTTTCAAATGATGTCCAGCTAAAGATGTTCTCATGTCAAACAGCATGATGATGACATAACAGCGTGATGATAACAGAAAGTGTGGAATCATGTCCAGCTAAAAGACATTATCATGTCAAAAACATATATACAGGTTGAATTGATAACCTCCTTTTTCAAAGTCAGTTAAAAATGTCATTTATCTAAAACCATTGAGCCCATTGAATCAACCTAAATCCACCAAACATCCCCCAGCCAAAACTAATTGTTGAACTTTTAAATCAACCAGCAACCAAAAACCACCAACTACCCAGCCAAAACCAATTACCTTATTGAATCAACTAATCACTAACTGCTTACTAAAACCGTCAAGCTTATTAATCAACCCAAAACCACAACTGTTCACCAAAACCATCTAAACTATCAAATCAACCAAATATCAAACTTTTCAGCTGTAATATTATACTGATTATCATTAAAAACATATAAGATTTTCACTTCTTACATATAAAACTTTATATATATATATAAAAATGAATGTCTGTGTGTCTGTCTGTGTGTATATCCCGAATGCATTCCTATACCATTCATCCAATTGTGATGAAACTTTGGTGAGTTGTTGTGTACATGCCTGAGAAGGTTTATAAATTTTAAAAAATATTATTTTAATAGTAAAATAAAAAGTTTTATATGTAACAAGTGAAAATCCTATATATACTTCAATGGTATTTGCTAAATTGTTACAGCTGAGCAGTTTAAATTTATTTGATTTGATATTTTATATGGTTTTGTTAAGTGGTTAGTGGTCATTTGGCTAATTAGTAAGTTAATTTATATCAAGACTTTGAATCTAAAGTCCAATTGATTTTAAAAATACCTCCTCTAGCATAATTGGCTCAACTGGAAGCAGACATAGCACACTGTTATTATGAATATGCCATGTTCAAAAAATACTGGTCCACGATGTATTATATCCTATCAGGTGAACATTCACCACCAGGTATACATCTATCACAGGACCTGTTCTTTACAAAAACCCTGAGAATGGCTCCAATCCAACTACAAGCCTTCATTTACCATTATTGTGTATGGGTAATTCACTGTACACTCATTGCCAAGGTTTTGAGCAACGAGCGCCCCCATCACAGAGGTTTGATATTGAAGACCATTCGGATTATCTCCTATCAGCTCTGCCAGATCTCAAAATTCTCATGCATAATCCCCGGGTGTTATAAGGCCACACGTTTGGCTTTCCCCACCGGATCGCTCATCGCACGCGATGAAGCTACTAATTGACTGAGAATTGAATGGCCTGTAAGCCCGCCGATGCTAGAACCGTGGCTAGCAATGGCAATCATTGATCAGCAATGGTTGGAGGTGCTAGAACTCTAGCGGCCTGAAACCCAGGTCCTTTTTATCCTTGGCCAAATCACCTGTATTCCACCCTCCCCTCTTACTTTCCCCTAAATTCTATTTTAATAAAGTATGGAGTTTTAAAAAAAATCTAGCATAATTGGCTCAGCTTTTGGCTCTAAACTTCAACTCTATAAAAGGTCAGTTGTTTGAATCCTGGCATAATCGCTTTTTATACCCTTTTCTTAAACTCACTGTCAATTCTGTCTGTCTTAAATTTTTTTTGTCCACAATTAAATTTTGCAAGCTCTATTTCAGATACTTATTGTCAATAAAAAATTCTTAAATTTGGCACACTTATGTATCTTCAATGAAAATATAATAATCCATCAAAAATTTTAATTTTCATATTCAAAAAAAAGTTTTATATATATCAAGTAAAAATCCTATATATTTTTGATGGTAGTCAGTATATAGTTACGGCTGAGCAGTTAGATATTTAGTTGATTTGATATTTTAAATGGTTTTGTTAAGTGGTTAGTGGTCATTTTTTATACAATTTTCTTAAACTCACTGTCAATTCTGTCTGTCTGTAATCAAATCTTACAAGCTCTATTTCAGACACTTATCTATATATATATGAGTAAATGTGTGTGTTTGTGTGTGCGCGATGCCCAGCCAAAACTAGAGCATGTAGAGCTCTGAAAATTTGGCTATAGGTGTACGGGAGGGGGTCCGTGTGCACCTCGAAGCCCGATTTTTAATTTTTATAGTAAAATAAAAAGTTTTATATGTAACAAGTTAAAATTTTATATGTTTTTAATGGAAATTGGTATATTGTTACGGCTGAGAAGTTTGATATTTGGTTGATTCGATAGTTTAAATGGTTTTGTCGAGCGGTTGGTGGTTTTGGGTTGATTAAGCTTAACGGTTTTAATAAAGAAGTTAGTGATTGGTGATTCGATAATTTAATTGGTTTTGGTAAGTGGTTGGTGATTTTGGTTGTTTCGATACATTAGTTTTGGTTACGAAGCGGTTGGTGATTGGTTAATTTTAATCTAATTATTTTAGCTAAGTGATTTAGTTAGAAGTATTTTATTCGAGGTGGGCCGACCTGGGGACGATACCGCACCGATTAGGGAAGTGAAGAAAATGGGAAAGGAGGATAAAACCCGGAAAACCTCCATGCGCGGCGTATGATAGGCCAGGAACTCCATGGACCGCCTTTGCTATTTGCTATCTCGGGTTCGGGGCATTGGCGCGCAAAACCAACACAGTCAAAATCGTCCCCTACCCAAAATCCATTACCGGGATCGAACTCGGGAGGCAGTGGTAGAGGGTCTATACTCTACCACTGGGGTATCCTCCCTTTGCTTTTATTAATATAGATCTGCATAATAAAATACATTCACTGACTGATATCTGAAACCTCCGTGTCTGATAGGTTTAATCTAATTTAAATGAGGTAGTGAGAATTGGTGAATATATTGAATAATTCACCAAATTGCTCACCCAAAACTAAACAAAATCATTATTAGAAAGGGTGGTTAGCCGAGCAGGTAAAACTGCTTCCACCCTAAGTGCATAAAACTAAATACCGCAGCGAAGCATGGGTATCTGGATGTTAGGTTTATATATTTTAAAAACCTGCCTAATTTGGTTCACCTAATTAATAAAATACTTTTGGCAAGCTAAGTAGAAGTTGATTTAGTAGTTTGGAAGATGTCACATACTCAATGATTTTAAGTATAAAGAAATGTTTCGGGTAGCAGTTTGGTGATATTTGATTGATTCGATAGGTTTATTTTGTTTGGCCGTGTGGTTAAAGTTTTTGGTCGAATCAATAGGACATAGTTTAGTTTTGAGGGGTGATTAATTATTGAAGTTTTAATAAGCTCAGTTAGGTTCACCTGAGTGGTTGGTGGTTTTTGGTTGATTCGATTAAGCAATTAGATTTGGCTGAGTGGTTTTGTTTATTTATAATATAAAATCTAAATTAATAAATTGAAAATCTGAAATTTTATAGACATTGTAGCAAAGCACGGGTAAATCGGCTAGTCATCTGATAAACTTTAAATACCACAGCAAAGCACGGGTATCTGGATGTTTTGTTCATATAACTTTAAAAACCTGCCCAATTTGGCTCCCTTAATCAATAGAATATTTTTGGCAAGTTACATAGAAGTTACCACTGCCTCCCCAAGTTTGATTCTGGTAGATGAACTTTAAGTAGAGGACAATTATGACTGTGTTGGTATTGCACACCAAAGTCCCAAACTGAGATAGCAAATAGCAAGGTGGTCCATGGAGTTCCTGCCTATCATACGCCACGCATGGAAGTTTTCCAAGTTTTATCCCTCTTTCCCATTTCTTCAAATCCCCTTAATCGGTGCGGTATCATCCCCAGGTCAGCCCACCTCAAATAAAATTCAAAAAGTTATGAAGTTTGTCCCCAGTTGGCCCACCTCGAATAAAAAAGTTAAGAAGTTGATTTATCAGTTTGAAAGACATGTCATGTACACAATGATTTTAAATATAGAGAGATGTTTTGGGTAGCAGTTTGATATTATTTGATCGATTCAATAGGTTTATTTTTGTTTGGCCGAGTGGTTGGTGGCTTTTGATTGATTCAATAAGTTACAGTTTAGCTTTTGGGGGTGATTAGTTATTAATTGTTTTGATAAGCTCAGTTAGTTTTAGCTGAGTGGTTGGTGGTTATTGGTTGATTCAATTGAGCAATTAAATTTGGCTGAGTATTTATTATTTATCTAAAGTATAAAATCTAATTTT
>JAKSZP010016812.1:0-13170 GCA_022478985.1 Massospora cicadina | reverse complement strand
TAATGCGCTGGCCACTATCCAACATGTCATAGATGGGATCCTCATGGACTTTAAGATGTCGTGAGTCCTCATCTACCTAGATGACATCACTATCTTCTCATGAACTTTTCTGGACACGTCATAAATCTTAGTGAATCTTTTAATTGTCTCTGGAAGGATTTTATAAAGCTTAAACCTTCAAAGTGCTCCTTTTCCCAGTCAGAAATGGAGTTTCTGGGACACAAAATTTCAAAAGATGGCATCTAGCCCATACCAGATAAAGTCACCGCCATAGGAAAGATGTCATGCCACTCTAGAGCTTAAGGGATATTCAGGTGTTCCTATGCATATTGGGTTATTACCATAATTTTATCCCTCATTTTGCAGATAAACTGAGCCTCTATTTTACCTCCTGCGAATAACGTGCCTTTTGAGTGGAGGCTGGAACAAGAACAGGCATTTATCTCGTCTAGGACCGCTCTTTGTAATAAACCCATATTAGTCCACCCACATTTAACCAACTCTTCTTGTTGTTCAAAGATGAGAGTGATGTTGCCGTCAGGGCTATCCTATCCCAGCATGATGCAAAACAGGTCAACCATCCAGTGGACTTTTTTAGCAAGACTCTGAGTAAGACCAAAAGGAACTACAGTGTTACTGAGAGGAAATGGCTGGATGTCTTGATACCGGTCAAACATTTTTGGTCCTATCTCTATGGTACCAACTTTACCATTGTCATTGATCATTCCTCGCTCTGGTGACTCTAGCAAATGAAAGACCTTGATGGCCTTTTATCCAGAAGGGCCTTACGACTGCAGAGCTATGTTTTCACCATTGTGCATATCTCATTGGCGCAATCCACCAAAATGCTGATGGCCTCTCTAGGATGGCAGTGCTAGCTAATTTGTCCCCTGAGGAGGACCAACTCTATGATTTGATTGGATGACCTGAGCGTTGGAAGTTGGAAACTTCTGAAGTCCAAGATGAGCTCTTAAAGATGACCTGAGACACTCAAATCAAGGATGAGCTGCTCTACAAGAGGGTCAATAATAAATGGCTCCTTATGTCTGCCCTTCTTCTCAATCTGGCGTTATCGTAGAGGGCCATACTTTTATGTGACACGTGGCGGTTAAGACAACTCACAAATGGTTAAAGTCACGATGTTACTGGTACTGAATGGTGGAGACCATCCAAGAGGTCTTGAATGCATGTATGACTTGCTGAGCCCAAGATTGAGCCAGTCCTTGATATCAACATTCAGTCGTCGCCCTGATGTGACCCTTAATTGTCATTAGCATTGATGTGATAGTCCCTCTGAACACTGGATTACATGGTCATGTATATATCCACCTAGCCATGGACCATCTGACCAAATGAATCGAAGCAATTTCAGTCCCCACTGCTACTGAAAAAGCCAAGGCTCTCTTCCTTATTCAATCTGTTTTCACCCAGCACAGATGCCCGCAAATTTTACTTTTGTACAATAAGTTAAATTTCACCTTGCAGGTAGTACAAGAACTTGCTTCTCATTTTTAGATTAAGCCAAAGTTTGCCACCCCTTACAACCCATCAACCAAGTGGGCTGTGGAATGCGCTAATTAACCCTTTTCTCTATTTTATGGAAGAAGGCCGCCTCTTACCCTGCTCGCTGAAATCATTATCTACCCAGCGCGTTGCTTGCCTACCAAATAAGCATCCACTAAGTGATTAAAATGGCCTCTTTTGAAGCTCTATATGGAGGCGCTCCCAGGCTCCCAAAAATTGTACAGCCTTTGTTAAAAATATCCAATCCTGAGAGCTCTGATCTAATTATGAGGGCCTGAGCTGATGTATATGTCCATCTTCAAGCCATAGCCAAAGCATTGTCACCACCACTGAAAAGGAGACAACATATATTTAATGTTGGCTGTTTCTCCTTAACCGTTTTTTAATTAGATGACCTCATTCTCTTCTATCACCATCAACTCAAAGATTAACATAATAAGCTTGATGTTCTTTGATATAGGTCCTATAAGGTCAAACACAAGACATCGATGAATCCCCCCCTTGGGTTGGGACCATCTAGTACTAAAAAAAAAAAAAAAGGTCAAACACAAGGTGAACTCTGAGGAAGTTGTTTATCTTGAATCTAAACTCTCTTTAACCGCTCAAAGTCACTTTTGAGCAATTTTAAATTTAAGTTTATTTATCCACAGCCATCTGCCCAAACCTATTCTTTGATGTCCTTGGCTCTGCCGCCTGCCACCCCAGTGTGGGGCAGCAGTGCACCCCCACCTAGCGTTTTCCGCCCTGCAGGCAAGCGCGTTCAGACAGGTTAAACAGCCCGCACACTGCTTCCAACCGTTTTGTCCCCCCATGAGACCTAGCGCTCCACCTGGCGCGCGTCCACCCTTCTCGCCCCCATCCTCTCGCCCTCCCTCGCTCTGCTATTCGCTATTGCCTCAGAGTGGACTATGGGCGTTTGTTCCCATATGCCAATAAGGCAATTATTGACCTAGCCACTACAGCCTTTGCGCCAGCTGGCATTATAGACTTCCGCCCTTTTAAAGCTACTTTGACGTTGGGATCCATTCTGAGGAGGATGCTGAAGCGGCAGCACAAACTCCTCTAATTTATAAAAAAACCCCATTCCCACAACCCGTATTCGCCTCCCTTCAGACACCACGCTAGTGGTATCCTTTGCAAATCTCCCATCCCACCTTCCACCCCAGGTTTTGTATGACCAGTTGGTCGCGGGGCTCATGGCTTATGGCACTCAGCCCAACCTCATCTTTGCCATTCCATCTGGTGCAGAACGCCTTGCTGCTCCTCGTGCAACAGCCACCATCATACCACACCACCCTACCATAGCCCAACAAATCCCACCCCGCGCTAGTGTGGCTGCAGCGCCTGATCATTTCTTTTGGGCTTGGGTCGATAATGGTAGGCAGATTTGTTCCCTCTGCTTTGGCCTCGACCATGCAAAAAGAGTGTGCCCTAAGGCCAAATCCGCTGATGCAGCTTCGGAGCCCCCTCTGGAGGTTCAGTATGGGGCGCTTTGCTGCCCCTCCCACCCTCCAATCTCGTTCAGTGGGCTCACATGGAAAATCAGCCCCACCCAAAACCTCCATCCTCACTCTCCCACCTAAATCTACGCCAGCCAATCAGAGCAATGCTTGGACCAACATTCGCACTCAAGCAGCTGCCCATTCGCCCAATCCTACCCACTCAAATTTAAACACCACTATTCCAGTGAACCAAAATTCATGGGATCTATTGGCTGAAACTGACGAATCAGGTAATATCCTCATTAGCAAGCATACAGGTTAACCTCTCTGCCATGGTGATTATGGTCGGGCAGAATTTTTCCTTCCCAACTTTGATGAAACCCCTACCCCTCACCATTTTGCTCCTCTACCCAATACAGCCCCCTTCCAAAGTGACCACCAGCTCGCCTTAGCTACGGTGGCCTCTCCTCATTGCCCAAAACTACGCACCGCGGTGGCCCAGTCAGTGGCTCAGCTCCAGCATGGCCTACCACCATCTTCTTCCCCCCTGACTTCCCTGAATCTCCCTGCAGTGACATCTCAAAATTATTTGATGATGCTGAAATCGCTGTTATGAATGTCGCAACGCTTACTTCATTCAACCCCTCAGCCAAAATCACCCGCCACAGTATCTCCCTTTTCACCCAACTTCCTGAAGCCCGCAAAGAAGCTGATGTTCTCCTCGCAGCTTTTGTTGAAACACTTTCCCATCATTATCTTGATGCAGAAGTGGAAAACTCCTACTTCGCTGACCTCAGCCCCCACTATGCAGATGCCCCAACGCCCTGGCTCTCTGCTCTGATCAGGTACTGTAACCAACACCCCTTGATCGAGGCGGGTCTTTCTGAAAACCAACCCTTTGACCCCTCCTCACCCTCTGCCATAGTGGATTAAGCAGTTTCTGCTTCCCACCTGGTTAGTAGTTTGTTTTGCCGTTTTGAGTGTTATGATCGGTACTGTCCATCCCCTGGTTGGCGTACCTTGAATAAATCAAAGGTGAGCTCTGAGTACTCCATTGTTGACTTTAATCATGGGAAAGTAGTGAATTGAGTGCATGGCCAGTTCCTCAAGTCCTGTACCCCACTCTGACAAGACCTTGAGGTCGTTGTTGGGATTGAGATGATGAGCAAGCCAAAATCCCTGCTCCTAATCTGAGAATCAACTGATCAACTCACAAACATTATGAACAGAACCCTATCCTGAAGGCACTGAAAATAGATTTGATCAGAAATCATCACGCATACAAGAATTGATGGAATCAGATTCAGGAATCCTGCCCCCATTTTGTTAAATTATGAGAGGCCCTGCCCCACCACCGTGGGCACAAGGACGATGCAGTACAATGAAGGTACTATCCAGGTGTGAAATCTGGAAGGCAGTAAAAGATCCTTATCTCTTGGGGCCATAGGGTCCCTGAGGCACCATGTCCCTATACGCACTATAGATATTGACACTTTCTAACATAATAATTTAGTCTTGTTCTCTCCATATTTTCATTTTTTGACCTCTCCACTAATATTCAGCCTTGAGCCCGTTATTAACTTTTGGCAATGATAATGAGAACTTTTACACCAATATATTGATCCCAGTGAATGGCCGTACAAACATAGATGTTCCCGCCAAATATTCTACACTGGTGTGAAGGGACCATAATGAAGATAGTAAAGGAGGTAGCAGTAGCAGTTCTAATCTGTCATGGCCAAGAGCCAACATAAGTACTAGATTAAAGAGATAAAATTGTACTGGGGGGTTATGGGATTCGAACTGCTATATCTGTAGATCCACTTGCACCAAAGCAAAATCACCGAAAGTAATTTAATACAACTTTGGCGACTACTTAATAAGTTGAGGGCCTTGCGCTCAGGACTTACTATGACAAAAATCTCCTTCTAAGTATCAATGAAGTATAATTATTAGCTAAATATAGCATGAGCTGATAGTTGGTCAAACCAGCTGCAACAGGGCTGAAGGGCGACCATGTTCCAGGGGGCCACCTGGCCTTACTAAGTTAATTAACCCCAACTGAAGATCCCATGCTAGGCGAGATTTAAAAAAGATAAGACCCTTTAAAAATAAAGTAAATTGCTCAAGGATGTGTATTCGCCCTTAACTGTATCCCAAAAAATCCTAACTTTAGCTTGAGAGCTTTATACTACAAGATGAATGATATGCAAGCATGTATGAGATTTACCAAGACTCATTTTGCAAGGTAGAGCAGAACTACGCTAACCTAGAGGATCGAGTCAGCCATTGTGAGTCCAAGGTTCTAAGCATAAAAACCCAAATGAACCAGAAAGCTGGTGGCAATGCTCTTTACTGATTCTGAAACAAAGCGTAAGATGACTTAGAAAAAAACAAAGACAAATGGACCAACAAGTTCCCTGAGAATATTACAAATTAGTTACCTAACCTAGTCACATGCTTGAACCTGACATTAATATTCTTTCTGCACCATCAGAGTCTTCTTTTTACCTATCTTCAAGGAATTGAGCTCTAGTAAAATATAGCATTGAGCCGTTTCAATAAGCATATAAGAGCGCTATAGAAGAAAACATCAATTGCCAAAAAGTAAATCATATTCACTCCTGACTTTGTGGGGAACTCCAAGAGTTTATGACCCCCCACCTACGTGAAAGTTACCCTGGTTCTAGTTTAAGACCGCTCTAGTATATGAATTTTGCAGGGATCAGACCCTCTTAAAGCAGGAGGTAAGCCTCTATGGGAATTCTCCTCAACAGATGGAAAACCCTCCACTTTTTTCATTGTTTTATGCTTGCGCACATTTGTTCGTTAATACTGAATTTATTTAAATGTCATTACTGCAGTTAGCAACTATGTCTTTTCTTTCTTAACTAGGTTGGAAAATTGCTACAGGGGGGTTCTGATGAACATAGAAAACCATCAGGCAACCTTCTTAATGGAATGATATTACTCACTGTGCAAATCTTCTTCTAATGCTACCCAAATTAGCATAAATCTCTAAATGGAACTTTTCATTGCCCTGATGGCGGTATTCTGGTTGACACTCTTGTACATATTTTTAATATGTTGGCCTCTGTTATAAAACGCAACGAAAACTCAACTAACCTCTTCTTTAGATTAAATCAGCTCTCAAGGTATCCTTACTCATGAGTGTCCTATTCTCTAAATCCCATACTGGCTACTGGCGATTGTTATGTTTCTTTATATATCATACTAGTTACTGGTAATCTCACCATGTAAACTAAAAATAAGTGGAAACGAAGGATAAAATTTGAGATTATGTGGTATGAAGCTTTTTTATCAGAATAAAATCGAAGTATCTTGATAATTAAGGCGTAAAATCAAAATATGAATCAAATGTAAATTAAAATAATTCTAAAATGGGTATTGTAATATTGTAGGGCCTTACAAACCCCTTGTTTGTCTTTTTTTATCTCCACCTTGTTGTCAGTATACTACTTCTTAATGTTTATATCTACAAAAAACTTTTCTCTCTCGTTGCAATCACTTTTGCAACATATTAAATTCAAGTCAAGTATTAGTTTGATACTTTAACCGAGGATATTAGGCTGCACCCATGTCAGGGAGCAGTTGGGCAAGTAAGGTAAAGGGCACAGAAGTTGGCCCTGCAACATCTAAAGTTTGCAAACGCCCCAGGGAACCCAGAGGAATAGACAAACTTAACAAAAAGCTGGCGGTAACCATTTCCCCAGAAAATTTTAGCCTGGCAAGCACAATGCATCCAGTACATCAATACACCGCACTCTCAACCACTTTCGTTGGTGGAACATGGAGTATAGTATCCTGGATGTTCAGCAGATGACAATATGGGAAAAGTTTTGTGGGGATGTGCACACTCATTTCCTGAATGCAGTATGTTGCACCTCATTCCATGCCACGCAGTTGGCTGGATCTTGGTTTTGAAAGCAAGGAAGCAGCAAACAAAGCTGCAACGGTGCACGTTGTGTTAGAACTCCCAGATGGGCAGTGGTTCATTGAAACTAAGCGCACCAGATGGACAAAATCAAACCAGATTTTTGTAACTTTTGACTTTCTGCCCACTATGGTCAAACGTGCCATGCTCAAAGAACACCTGAAGGCTGGGCTCACCATATACGGCGAAATACAATCCTTCAAAATGCAACGCTTTACGCTGGTGCCACACCTGTGCGCCAGCAAAGCAATTGCAGTCATAACCCCAGCCGAGGGGATAGCACAGGATCAACCCAAATCCTGCACACCACTTTTGTCACTATTGATGGGCAAGCCACCCACTTTTTCAGGGTTACCGTGGACAGCGCACCTCTCATCCGTGCCTATTGTGCTGCGTTTGGCCACAAGACACACACCTGCCCCGCCAAGGAGGGAATCTCATACCAAGAGCATCCCTCGGAGGCTATGAACACTGGGGAGACCCACTATGAAGTGACCACTGATACAAAGGAGGCCTTCCTGTGGGGAGCACAAGGTTGCTACTTAGTAGTGCACCCTATATCCCCACAAGAGCAGAAGAAGGCCAAACAGGCCCAAAAAGTAGGCCGCCAAGGAGGCGGCCAAGCTCGCCTCCACTATCCCGCCCTCCCAGCTCCAGGAGGAAATCAAGACTTTCATGGTGGAAGCAGCTTGAGAATCTCTTAACCAATCAGAGTGGGATGCACAAGCTTATTGGGCCGCCCAAGCTGAAACCCCAATGGGCAAGTCGACCTCTTTCAACCAATGTGCCCAAGCCTTGATTAGAACCAACTCATTCTCCAACCTCCCAGCCAAAAATTCAAAAACTTTTGTTGGTGCACCAAAAATGCACGCACTGCAAAAAACTCGTTCTGCAGCGAGGAAACCAAAAGCAAGGGCAAAAGCCAATGTGAACCCGACTGTTAAAGCTACCCATTCTTCTGACTATGTTGCATCACATACCCAAGGCTCCTAAAAACGCCATAGAGAACAAGAGAAGGCTGAAGGGCACAGGTGCCCTTTCCCTCACACCTAAGGTGTGAAGGGGGAGCCTTTACTTTAGGGACGTTAAACATCGCTGGACTCAAGGCCTCACTGTCCTAGGCTAGGAAACTGAGTTTTTTACAAAATAATTTAACCGTGGACATCATGGCCATCCAAGAGTCCCACTGTCTGCGCGGTTCTGAGGAAACATGGAAAACAATGCTCCTCCCTTCCCCTATCCTTCTGGTCTGAGCACTGTGGGGTGCTTACTAGAAAAAACAATTATTATATATTTTTATCTCATGAATCTTTCCTTAGCGGCTGCATCTTCATTGTCAAAATTTTGTGGACTGACGTAGTGCACACTATCATCAACATTTATCCCTGACCTGTGCACAAGAATGTCAGGAATTTTACTTGTTGGTCAAATCCCTTCTGTTACCCCCTGACCCTTTTATCATTGGTGACATGAACTGTTGGTTGAACCTTTCACCGACCAATGGCCTTCCTCATCCTCCCCACCACTGGGACATGTAGAACTAAGCGTCCTCAAGGCCACCCTAGGGTTTATTAACACACTACCACATAATGCTCCACTTCTCAAAAGCATGTCGCGCCCCCACATCCACAATGGCCAGTTAAGGTCCATGTCCTTATTGGCCTTATCCTCATGCATTTAAATTTTTGTACCAAAATTTCCCATTTCACCACAACGAAGATTGCTTTCTCCAATCACAGGTTGGTTTTGATATCCTTCCACATTCCCAACCCAGTTGCTCGGGCTCAAAACTGGTGCAAACTTCGCCCAGCCAAAGTTGCATCGCCACAATTTTCCTCATAGATGTAATTGGCGACCATGGCTCCAGAGTTTATCACACCATTTTGCGCTGATCCAATTTCCACCTGGTTGGCCTTCAAGGCAGACACAATCCACCAGGCTCGCCACCTGTCCTCCCAACTTTCACAATCCGCCTCTGCAGTAATCTCGCGCGCTCTGGATGAGCTGGCCCACCTGGAGTCCAACGTCACAGCCAAGGGCTACAGCCCTGCTTGGGGCCACAAATGGGCAGAAGTAGCCGCCCACCTCAACGCGCTTGAGCGGCAACACAAACATCAGGTTTGTGTTCAGTACAGAGCTGAACACATCACAGTGGGTGACATGTGCTCCACTTTCTTTTTTCGAAAATTTTTCACACCGCGCCAGAGCTTGGCCTGCACACAGGTGCGAAGGCCAGACAAATCCATAGTGGATATGTCAGCTGAAGTGGCAATCGTGATACAAAATTATTACTCCAAATTGTACCAATCCAAACTGATTCCACTGGCCAAAGTGGCGAATTTTCTTGATAGCGCTCACATCTGAACTGTTTCCCGTTTCCTGGAGTTAATAAATTTGATTACTTCAGACATACTCTGGTCCGCTGTCTGCGGTGCATCAAATTAGAAATGCCCTGGCCCTGATGGAATTCCTTATGAGTTCTATAAGAAGTACTTCAAATATTTATCCCCACTGTTGCTTGCCTCTCTTAACCAGAGCCTTTTGGAAACGCGCCTCCTACCAGGAGGGCAAGAGGCCTACACCATTACACTCTTCAAAAAAGGGAATAAGCTAGACCTGGCCAATTGGCGCCCCATTTCTCTAACAAACACTGACACAAAAATTATGACTAAAATCATGGCTAACCGTTTAAGATTATTGCCTCTGCTACCATCTCCCAAGAAAAATTTAGTTTCATACCCAGAAGGTCGATTTGGGACAACGTGCACACTGTGGCCAACGCCTGTCAGTCCACAGCCTCTGGTGCACTTGTGTTTTTAGACCAACAGAAGGCCTATGATAGAGTAAACTGGGAATACCTCAGGGCCTGCCTCCTCCAATTCCGCCCATCCCCTCGCTTCATCAGTTTATTAAAGCTGTTGATGTAATCTGCTACAATGGCAGTGCGTGGCCCTGGCTTTCTCACGGATGTTGTCCGCCCTCAAAGGGGCCTACTCCAAGGTGACTCCCTTAGCCCACTCTTAAATAACTTCATCCTAGACCCACTTCTTCAAAAAATGAATGCCCGCCTTACTGGGGTCCACGTGCAAGGCCTAGCCCTGGTCATAATGCTGGCATTTGCTGATGAATGTGTGGTTGGGGTGTCTAACAATCATGACGCATGCACTCTTGAAGCTCTTATCCAGGTTTACTCCTGGGTAAGTAATGCTGCACTCAACGCCTCCAAAACCGAAATCATCCTCCTTGGTCAGTATTGAACCCGCTGGGCCTCAGCGCCCTGTTTCCAGCTCACTCCATCTGCTAGCACACGCGCTTGCTTACCCTGCCCAACCCACACCGCCCCACTTGTGCTCCCCTTTGTGCCGCGCCCTACCAATGGACCGGTCTGCCATTTGTAGGTGTGGTTGGAGGCAGGTTGGTATGCCTCAAAGGTGATGGAAAACCATATTCTGAACAACGTGACGTAGCGCATCACCTCCCTCAGAGCCCACCCTACTTCCCTTACTGGCAGGGTTGTACTAGCCAACTTTATGCTCCTCTCCAAAGTTTGGTTTGGGGCCCACGCCGTCGCCTTCACCTCAGGTTTCTTCAAGATACTGCATGCCCTTCTGCAAGGGTGGTTATGGTTGAGCCGCCCACCGCCAGTGCGACTTAAGGTCATGTTTGGCCCTCGCCATAGTGAGGCATGGGCCTGCTCAACTTCGAGGCCCATGCTGCAAAGATCCTGGGTACCCGGATCGCGGCTGTTACCATCCCTACACTCCCAACCCAACACTGGTCCCGCGTGGCCCGCTCCAACTTCTCCCACGCCCTGGGCCTTACCAATCTGTCGCACCCTAACTCTCTGATGAAATATCTGGCTTCCCACCCTTCGGCGTCAGGTCCCCATGGAACTGCACCCCACTTTAAACGAATCCTCCTCTACATGCAGAGCGCTGAGTGGAGAATTCATATTTGTGGACACACTTCCCAGAGGGGGCGTCCCTCTCCTCAGTTCACCCAGGAGGTACAGGGGCTACCCATTCTGGACAGCTTGATACCCACAAGGCCCCATGTCCTATCCAGGGTGGACTACCTGGACATGATGGACATCCCTTATTCCTTGAAACCCAGAAGACAATTTGGAAATACGCCCACCACCCTCTTCTGCAGACTCATATCCATTCCCATGTGTGGCGCTGCTTGAGGCGTGTGTACTGTACTGCTGAGCGCTCTAACGCTTTGCACTCATCTATGTTGTGTGTGGCCAGTATAGAACGCTATTTCACCGCCTGGAGAATGCCCTACCTCTAAAGCGATATGGCGTGAGGTGCAACGTCTTCTATGCCAGGATTAGGCTCATCCCTTTAGTTTGTCTAGGGATATGTTTACTTTATCTATGGTCTCCCCTCTTCCACCCTCCCTCCGTGCTTTGGTGCTCACTATCGCCATGCTGACTATCCACACGATTGTCTTGGATGCCATCACAGGCTCCACCCCCACCCTCCCAGAAGCTGTCCACCAGTTCCGGTCCCACTTAGTGGCCCACTTTCAAGTGTGGTTGTTTGGTTACCTCCCACCACGTCGACATCAGTTAGTCTCATCCTGGTTCCCAGTTTGGTTCATCAACTCTGACCCCTTCCTCCACACGTGCTCAATCGTGGTTTCAGCCCCTTTACACGTTCCCCCTCCTCCCAGTAGTGGCGTCCCCGCTGGCAACAGGAGATAGCATTTGCTTCTCTGGGGTGCCCCCCCTGTTACTACGTTTCATTTTCTTCATATCTTATTGGAAGTGTCCTTCCCCTGGTCGGCCTTCCCTGCAATAAATAAATGTTTATATCTACAAGCTCCATCTCAGCGGTGGACATCCATGAAGAAGGATATTCAGTGGCTTCTTGCTCAATACCCGCTTATGGGTCTGGTTGGAAATAATCTCTTCTGGTTATTACTTCTTTACCAATGTAGTATATGCTTCTTGGGTGATATTCAGATGATGCCGCGCTGCTCCAATGTATCTTGCTTCAGGGTTTCAATTGTCCTTTAATATTGATTAATTTTTTTTGCTATTGCAGACAGAAGTTTTGATTTCTTCTGTCAGGGTAACTGAGTTTGGATGGTTGTTTGGCCATTTCTTCATTATTGACCCAACGTTGGACGGAATTACTTGAGCACCAGTTGACTGTAAATTATTTCACCTTCTTCCAAAGATAAAAAGGTGGTTGATATTTATAGTCTTTAGTGGAAGCATTATTATCTTGTATATTAAATCTCCTCATCTAGCAGGCATTAGATTATTTTGGGTGCCATCATCCTGACTTACAAATTTCTTAGGCCGACTTGATCTTTAAAATGAGATCACTTCCCTTATCTACAGTTCAATATTTTTTTGTAAATTCTGTGGTGGTTGTATACTGGTAGGTTCCTTCCAGAAAGAGATGAATTATATCCCAGTATACTTAAGTTTGTTTCCATGACACTTCCCCTCCCAGATCAGACCAGGAGAAGGACCTAAGGTGCTGGGTGTGTACTCTGTTGAAAACTATATTGGTTTCACTGTCCCTTATAAAATAATTGGCTCCTCTCTTGGTTAGTATAGTTGCAGGGACAGTCCAGGTGGCTTGCAACTTCTCAAGCTGAATCCCTGTGCATGGTAGAATAAGACCTTCTCTCCTAAACTGGGCTCTAGTAACTTAGTCCATCTTTGACTCTCACGCTGACTTTTGGGCTAGTGGTTTGATGTTTTTGGATGCTTCCAGATGAATCTTAAAAATTCAGCTAACTCTTGATGGTAATTCCCAGAGGTAAGTACTTGCAATCCTCAGAGATGAATGATGACAGCAAGATGGGAAGTGCTTATCGCCCATAGAGGGCTTTATATGGAGACATTTCAACAATCCATTGATGGTTAACTCTGTATGTTGACAGCGCAAATCCAGTGGTTGATCTCATGTTGGCTTTTAATCCAGGGCCATCTTCTTTATTTGTTCTCCTAAGGTTCTATTCACATGTTCAATGCTTTTATCGGAGGATGAAATATAGGAGTGATATATTTTTGTCTCACTCAAACTAGATCCATTAGTTTTCTCATAAATTGGAGACAAAGCTCTTCCAGTTAAGTGATAGTGTGACTGAGGGCATTCAAGACTTGCTATTATTTGGTTATACAGGAATCTGGCGCTTAAACCTACAGTGAAGGTCTAAACTGCTAATTCTTTGACCATTTGGTTTGATGGTTGATATGCACTATATAAAACTTGGATCCACTTGTGG
>JAKSZP010016811.1:0-13216 GCA_022478985.1 Massospora cicadina | reverse complement strand
GAACGGTTTCCGTATTTAACTTCAAGGCACACTCCACACATTGCAGCATTGCCATACCGTTTGCGATCCACGGCCACCCGTACTTCACCATACTTGGAAGGAAACTCACAAAGGCCACCGCTATCTGATAATCAGTGCTGCTATAAACTAAACTTACTTAAGTTGACCTGATCTGCTCCGGCGCAGCGATGCAAGGGCTCTTCAGAAACTACAAAAGGGTTGCCAATTACAAGGCAAAGTAAACTAGAAATTATAAAATTCATTTTGTGAAAGTTGATGGTGCGATGCTCTTTTATAGCAACCACCTGACCTAGACCATTACAAATCAATTGGCTCAGTCAGTTCCCTATCCAACTGTCGAAATGTATTATGATGAACCTTATTAGAGGAACATATTCTCAATCATGCAGCCCATCTTGCATATTTTTATAGTTCTATCTTAAATATTCCATAGCTATGCCTCAATTATTAGTCATTTTAGCTTTGTATTTGATATTATTTATAATAATGTAATTTAATAGACTATATATCGACCCGTGATAAATCATATTCCACATTATACTCATGATTTTGTCAAGCTTATTAACGCACCAACTGCAAAACCAGACGCATGAAAACCACTAAGAATTAGTTGTCATATCGCTTATCGATACGGTTTTTATTCTGTAGAACAACTTGTTCTTTAAAAATGGGCTTCTGGCTTGTAAATTTGCCAGAACTGATATCTAAAGGGGTCTGAAAAAGCATAGATGGCCGAGAAGAATCTTAAATTGTGTAGATATCGCATAAAATTATCTAATTATTCTGATGTATAGAATGTCATATCTGCACGTTACTCCTCAAACCAAAAATAGGAATCATTATGCTGGTGAGTTGCGGTTTATCTGTTTTGGCCAAAGAAAGATTGTCAGCTAATATGGATTTCTCAAAGTTCATTACAGCTAGAATCAATTGGTTAAACGAGGGTGAAAGGATTAGTAGTCAATTATAAGAGTTGATATTCATTTCGAGGTAGGCTGACCTTGACATAGTTTGCATATCGAAGAAGATATAATATTCACATCCAACTGAATCATTAGGGTTAATTAATCAAACCTTAATAAATAAAAGGTAAGCTGAGGTACCATCTAGTACTAAAAAAAGGTAAGCTGAGGATTATATAAAAAATTTCGAACGAGTGGACCAATTTACCGCGAATGAAAAAGTGTATTAAGATAGTTAATCTATCACATATTTTTAACCGACTTCAAAAAAAGATGAGGTTCTCAATTTACCCCGTATATATATTTTTAAACCGTTTTTCTCTACTCGCTGTGGTGTCTGTTTGTAGTGAAATCTTGCGATTGATTTTTAACTACCTTCTAGACTAGCTAGAGCTTTGAAATTTGGCACACTTATGTTTCTCCGATAACAGTATAGTGATCTATTGAAAATTTTAATTTTCATAGCCAAAATAAAAAGTTTTATATGTGACAAGTGAAAATCTTATCTTTTTGATGGTAGTCAGTATATTGTTATGGCTGAGCGGTTTGATATTCGGTTGATTCAATATTTCAATGGTTTTGCCAAGCGGTTGGTGGGTTTAGGTTGGTTAATAAGCTTGATAGTATTAGTAAGTGGTTAGTGATTGGTTGATTTGATAAGTTAATTTGTTTTAGTAAGTTGTTGGTGGTTGATTTAAAATTTCAAAAGCTTTTTTCCCAAGCTTTGCTTGGGTTTATTTTGCTTTTTTATGTTTGTTTGCGCATAACTCTGAAACTACTAGACCAATTTGAATGATCATTTTAATGAAAGAGGATGATCCCACTTCTCATTAACAAAGAAAACCCACAATTATACCTCCTTATGCCACATGTTGCTGATGCTCCTACCCCAATGTTGTCTGCCATGGTCCACCAGCTAAATTGGACACCAGATAAAAGTTTCCCCAACGCTTCCCCACTTTCTGATATGGCTTCCTAGGCTGTTAGCTGAGGTGTCATATTAGGATTTCTTTATTTATAATAATCTCCTTGTTTGGCCCATTTTTAAATAAAGATGCATGGCAGCTCCCCCTTTTGGGTTGGGAACTACTAGTGCTAAAAAAGAGGATGATCCCACTTAGGTTGCATTATAATTTTATAGTAATTGGTCAAGTATCTGACCAATAAATTATTATTTATATAAGATTTATCAAAAGCAATGGTAATCTATCATGAGTCTAGTTTTTCACTGATAAACTTAATTCTGACATTAGCAAATTAATAGCTTCAAATCAACTTTGTATAATTATTTTTATAAAAAGATTTATAGAGTCAATGGTGGTAGATTGCAAGTCTAGTATTTGGTAAATGGACATTGTCACAATGGCTCAAGAAACCTGGGTTGATCATGACCCACAGTTCAGGCAACACCTCCAGTTTCAGTTCAATCAGGCATTTTAGCATTCAGGTGTTAGTGTGTGCAAGAGGGCATTCCACCCAAGCTATATAAAACAGTACATTGGAGATAAAGCCCAATAAATAACAATCAGAAAAATATAAGGGAATGAATTTTGATAGTTTATTGATAAGCAAGAGGAGGCTTATATATCTGATCTATCAAAAATTGCAAAAGAAAAATGTTTTAATGGTTTTAAAAAAGCAGATCAAAAAGACTAAATGGTTAAGGGGCTGAGACAAGGGAGGGGATATTTGCCAATAGATTGGCAACCTCAGCAGTAACATGACACTCCCCTTATTCATTTTTATGCTTATTTTTCTAGAATTGAGGTTAAGGTCTCATACAATTAAGGCTTAAAATGTACTCATTAAAATTGAGATTCTGTAAAGTTTTTTTTGGTCATCACTCAAGTGGGCTTACCAGGAATCATGTGTTTGAAGGGCTATGTTGAATGATTGACTGGATTCAAATCATCATATAATTTATAGTTTTAGATGTAATAATGTTGGCTTTAGTCTATAATATTATATTTAGTGTTATACATATCACAACTAATAACAGAAAAATATCCTTTGTAAAAGTGAAACTTAGGATTTATAGCCCAAAAATTCCACTTTAACTATAACTGACTTAATGAACCATTATTGAGGCCTTTAAAGTTTAGAGAAAATTAGTTCTAATGTCAATTGGGTTATAGTCAAATTAATTTCCAATTAGTGATAAGAATTATCTTAGTATGTGATATCATTGTTCAGAGTAATGATGGTTTAGCCATTTGAAGTTACATCAGAGGAGATGTTGTCATTAAATTATGTTGTAAAGATATTGACCACAAGACAGTGTTAGGTTACAGAAGGAAGCCTTACATGTAGAGTAGACCCTCAGAAACCTTGGCCATGAGCTGCTGGTTATGTGGTGGCACAAGAAGAGTTATGGGTGAAGATGCAGCTAGCATCAGAAGTAACCCTATATAAATCCCCATAATTTTATACAATAAATATAATCTAATTTGGTAGTTCAAAAATACAAGCTTTTTACATTTGATACTATTTTGTTTTATTAAGTCACATATTTTTACTTGTTGATTGGTAAGATCAGGTCAGAAAGCCACAGTACAAGTAATTGACAGGAGAATAAATTCTCAAGTCTTATATCTAAGAATTTTATATCTTGAAAAATACCACCATCTGGTCTATTGTCTTCATACAATAGACATTTGTAACTTCATCTTTATCCTCAGATGAAGAATCAGCTATCTGAAGTGGTAAAAACTTCAACAGTGATACTTATTTCTGGGATAGCAGATGGTGATAATGCTAAGAAGGGGAACAACCCTAACTCATATCAGTTTGAGATAAGATGTTAAATTTTAAGGATCACCAGACATGATGATTTATCAAACTGATAATCTGAAAGAAGATGTTACTTTTATCAATGAGGCTAATAATACTTTACATGGAAAAGTGAATAATTTAAAGAATTAATTAAGGAGAAGGATCAGTTGGTTTCTGTCCTTCAATCGCAAATGACTAATTTAAACATGGGGCTACAATATTGAAGCTAAAAAATCAAAGCCACGTAGATAAAAATTAAATGTTGATTGCAAAATTAAAGATTGAAAATATGTTCAATGCCAGCATGCCCATAGTTATTTTACTAGTAGTAATGCCTCCAAAAATAATGAGGATGAATTATCAGGAGTCAATACTAAAGTTAATTTCAAACTACATTAGCAAATACCATGTAGAATGGTTGCAATGGTCAACCCTATTTCTTCTACTCAGGGCACTGTGACGCAGCGTCCTGTGATCCCAGAGATTAGTCAGCCAATAATTAGCTGTACCCAATCTGAAAGGGAGGATGGCAGTTAATGAACTTCTAATCTAACTATTTTTTAAGAATAAAGTGTGGGCATTTTAATTAAGAGATTTAAAATGGCCATGTAAGAGGCCAGTGATTGTAACAAAGTGGCTAACATCATCAAATGCTTTGATGAATGGAGTATAAGTTGATTATGCATCATTTGAATGAAAACCCCTATGTACACTGAAATTATATAGGCTCTACTTCATAGATTTGGAGGTCTAAAAAATCTCAACAAGAAAAAGCTAATTCCATGAATATTGGCTATAAGAGGGACTAAATGATTGCTGAATTTGTGGATCAATTTTACTGGAAAGCACAGATCCTTTTAGGTGCTAAGGCAATATTTTTTGATGCCAAAATTGCATTTCAACATGCAGTGCAAGTGTATTGAAATTTACCAAAAATAATTTATTGCCTGCATTTGTCCAAAAGTTTATGACATCTGATTTGGTTGATTCTTTATAAAAATCTCTAAAATGTATGGAACCCCTAATACTGACTACAAACCAAGACCTGTAGGCATCTTAGGAAAACCCTTTGACAACAAAAAGAATTTCAAAAATTATCATACAAAAAATGAGCAACCTGAAAAAGCAAAGGTGATTCACCCATTGAACAGAATAACTTGCTTTAACTTCAATCAGAAAAGCACTATGCCTTTAAATGTCTGTTGGAATTGAGGTTGGGTGTAGGCTTGCTGGTGATAATTTGCCCCAGATTTCAACAATATTGCAAGAGGAATTTAATCTCTACTGCTGAAATAATTAAAGTGTTTTTTTCACCACTAGTTGTAAAAAAACTTAAAAGTAAATGCTAAAAAGTTGGGTTTTGTAGTTTTATTAGTTGTCAAGAAGGGGTAAAGAATTGAACCTCTTAATAAGTTGATGTTAATATTTAAATGTTGAGGCTCAAAGTTCAGATTGCTTAGCAATGTCCAAATTAGGGAATGTTGGGATTTGAGTTACCAGATTGGTTGAAACTCATTTTTCTTCATTGGAATGACCAATGGAGGTTTGATATTGTGTAGGATTAGTCTGTTTGGCAAAAATTTGATATTTAACCCTATCAATGGGTGATAAAATATCTTCACCTTGTGGGACCCCCTCCACACCTATAAAAGGGGGTAGTCTCTACCTTGTAAGTCCAGGGGAACGTCCCCTGTGTGTAGATCAGTCGCTATCCCATTTCTGAGTAAAAAGGGACTGAAGAGGGCAGCTGTACCCCTCATCACCCAGAGCAACCTCGCCCACATGATATATGAGTGTTGGGTAACAGCCCTCCAACTTTGGATCCCTCCCCCAGTACCCACACTCACCTTAGCTGAACTTGTAAGCTGGATTAAAGAAATCTGTGCTGAGATCACCAAATTGAAGTTGATTGGTTTAAAACTGACAGAAATCAAGCCCAACAATTGAAACCTCATAATCAAAGAGGGACTAAGATTGAATTATTGGGCGGAATCACCAATGGTTTTGATTTGGACAGCAGAGTGATTGTTGAAACTAACCCCCTCTTGAAATCATTGGGGATGATCCCCAACATGCAGGTAGTAGCATCAGACACCATTGATGATAGTTTAAAGCTCCCATCCAGCAAATCAGGAGTTGTGGCCAACACAATGCTTTTGACTGAACGAATAGCCCAGTGACCAGGCATGGGTGGGTTGGGCATCTTGAACCCATTTCCAACCAATTAGGACTGCCCCTATGTGGGGTGGCCCTGGGGATTCCTGTTGCTTGTTGGGCTAGACGCCGTTGCACCAACTGCCAAAAATGCAGTTGAGTCTTAGTTTGGGCATTTGAGGTCAAACTGACAGTGACTCGGCCTGCTGCCAAATTCTTCAATGCTGGTTCCTATTGAGCTTATCTGCCCCCATCCCCAAAAAAATCGCTGGTTAGGTTTAAACTTGAGAGACTTGATCCTGACTTATTCCTGCATCAATCAACCACTATTTAATCAGTTGCATCACACTAAAAAAGTGTTAATCTATTTTCTTTCTTTATTTTCCTTTAAAAAATCCTTTCCCCAACTATAGCTTTTCATTATGTTGAAAAATAAACCGCCCTTTCCACTGTCATTCCAACACCCCTGGGGTTTATGTCTGTATTCATCTGGTATTTAATTTTATGTCTTTACAAGATTATGGCTCATCAGCAATTATTGGCGGAACTCCTTTCAAGTTTCATAACCTTCATACCAGCAGCAGTGCTTTTGGCATTCTGGTTTGCCGTTTGGGTGCTTTGGCACCTAGGCTGGCAGGCCAGTCTAATTCTAACTTGCTGTTTGCCTGACACACCTAAGCATTTGAGCTGAATTATAGATGGGCCAGGGAGGAGCCTTGGCATAACTTCTGTATTTGGCTGCAGTTTTTATCACAACCCAATTTATAAGAGCTGGACAATTTGGCTGATATTAGATGAAATTGAATTGCCCCAATATAATGGGCTATACCAAGAATCGGCCAGGGTCCTTTAGTTAATTTCATTCTTATTATAACCCAAAGCACTTTTATTACAATATTGGACTTATAATTGTCCAACATCACCCCTTCAAGAGAGTTAGGGGAGAATAAGGCTCCAAGAACCTGCCATGAAATCGGTTGATAGTCACTCCTGTAGCAAGGGATTTGATGGTATACTCATCCCATCACTTGTATGTGACTACAAAAGGTCCCTCCCAAATAACCCAAGCTTATCCTTTCTAGGAGTTATCTGATTGTGATATTACAGCACCAAGTTAGATACTTGGAAGAAAGATAGAGGGGGATGGAACTCATTAGTGGCTTAACCCTCTTTTGTGACTGTTTTGGCCAAATTATACATAGCCTCTGATTGTAGCTGAATAATGTGCTGGGCCAACTTCTTCATGGCTTGCTCAGGGTCAGTTCTATCAGGAAAAGTATATTTTGGCTAATAAGGCCAGCACTCCAGATTCCCATCCATACAATACATGGAAAGGAGACATTTTGAGGATTCTGTGGTATCTGATATAGTAGGCTATAAGGGCACTTGGTAAGTACAGATCTCAGTGAAGGAGGTCTTAAGTGACCATTTTCATAATATAGAGATCAGGGTCACATTGGCTCATTCCACAGTACCATTGGTCAAGGGGTTATAGGGGGCAAAAAAGAGCTGTAGCATGACCATGGAGGTAGCGAGGATCTTCACCACTTGGGAGATGAAATTTTTACCATTATCACAAAGTAAAACTTGTGGACAACTAAGTTGAGCAAAGACATAATGATGGAGGAAAATGGCAGTGGCTTTGGCGTCTGAGCTGGAAGAGCACAGCCTCAACCCATTTGGTAAAGTGATCAATCACTACCAAGATATATCATTTTCCACCCATAGTTTAGAGTAGAGGGCCAACCGCGTCTAGGCTTATTGTGTGGAAGGGTTGTTGTGGAGTGGTAGGTTGATATTGATACCTGGTTTTAAACTGGATTGTTTTTTACATATCAGATAGGCATCCAGGACTTTGATTATGGTCTCCATGACTCCCTCCCAGTAGTAGCATTCTTTCACCCACTCATAGGTTTTCCGCACTCACTATTCCCTAGGATGGCATGAAACTCCATAATGACATGTAATCGCTCATATGGTCAGAGGTAGGGTAATCAGTTCACTCCTACTTTCTTGTATAGTTTCCCATTATTCACCTTATTGTTATGGGAGTGTTGAGCTAGCATTTTCTGGAAGGGTTCATTCTCACCCTCACAAGCGTCAGGAGTCATTAGGAGGTCATGTAGCCTCTCCGCTTCACTATTATCTAAGTGAAGGATGGGCAGCTGATTCAACCTATTGACATTCATGTGGCTCATCTTGGCTCAGTGCTCAAAAGGTCATAACATAGTGGTGGGGCTTTAAAGCCCAGCATACCAACCGCCCAGTGAGATCTTTCATATTCTGTAACCACTTTAAGGAGGTGTGGTCAGTATTCACTTTAAATGAGGTCCCATATATAAGAAAGGGCGTTAATATTTAACAGTTAGCAAGAGGCAAGGCACTCCTTCTCAGTGACGCTATAGTTGCGTTCTACCTTAGAAATCATCTTGCTGAAGTAAGAAACGGGATGATCAACCACATGCTCATCCAGTTGAGCCAAGATAGCTCCAACAGCATAGTTGGAGGCATCAGTAAACAGCATGAAGGATTTACTATAGTCAGGGTGGTGTAGGATTGGCCGTTGCTGCAGCAGCTTTTTTAGCATTTCAAAGGCATCATTTTGTTCCTCTATACAATGGAAAGAGGTGTTCTTAGCTAAAAATGCACTAAGGCTTACCAAGCTGAGAGAATTTGGGGATTAAGATATAGTAATATCCCATCATTCCCAAGAACACTTGAATATCGAGGAGAGTTTTGGGGCAGACATCTTGGATATTGCCTCAACCTGATCATGGAGAGTCTGGATCCCATCTATGGAAATGGGTGGGCTCAAGAAATCCAATTTCTTCTGGAAGAATGTACATTTGGAGGGCTTCAGCTTAATGTGAGAGCCCCACATGCATTGAAAAACTTTCTTTAGGTGTAAAAGGTGCTCATCAAACGTTTATAAGAAGATGGTGATATTGTCAAGGTAGACAATTATGTAACTAAGCTTCAGATCCTGCAAGATGTGGTTTATGGCTTGCTGGAAAGTTGTAGGCGCGTTGAACAACCCTTGTGGTAGTCAGGTAGGTTGGAAGAGGCCCTCACTGCAGATAAGCACACACTTCTCCTAGTCTTACGGTAAAGGTCCATTTACCAAAACCTACTAGCTGAGTCCATGGCAGAAAAGAAATTAAACCCAGAGAGTTAAGCCAGAGCGTCATCAATTTGGGGGATTGGGTAGCTGTCCTTATTGGTGAGGTTATTCAGTTTTTGGTAGTCCATGACTATCCAATGTCCACCATTCTTCTTTTTTATGAGCAATAATGGAGATGACCAAAGGCTTTGAGAAGGCACCATTAGCCCCATGTCCAGTAACCGTTTAAGCTTTGTCATCATCTGGAGCTCCTCAACTTTTGATTTCTGATAAGGATTGTATTGAATAAGCGTGGCATCAACAACATCAATGGTGTGGCTCCAGTCCTTCATGTGCTCATAGCCAGTATCAGATTTTGAGAAAATGTCACTATAAGACTCCAGTAAAGAATGAAATTTATTAAGCTCAGTGGGAGTTATATCATCAGAAATTTGAACGTTGGGCAAAGTGCATATCATTTGGTCAGTGAGTAGTCTCATATCTAGCATAGACCCAATATAATGGACTTGTTGGATGTCCTCAATTGGCATCATCAGGGCTTTTCCAACCTCCTGATGCTTCTTTACAACCATGTCCTTGTTATTGAGATTCTCCAGCAAAAGATTATTAGGTCGCTAGTAGTTAGGATCTAGGATACCTGGCAACACTCAAGGTTCCAAGGAACTTATACATCAATGCTTGTTAAGTGCAGAATGCAGTTGCAGGGGATCTGCATAGTAATGTTGGTATCTATCGCCTTTAGTTCAACCTCTTTGACTACTAACTCCTCTGACGCATACAATGGAATGCCCTCTTAAGCATCCAAGGAGTCAGGCAGCTCTTTTTGTGTTTCTTCCTGACGTGGTATAATAAAGAGTGAGGGCGGAGGAAGGGTACTCAACGAAGCATGTGTATTCTTTCTTCTTGAACTCATCATTTGTAAAGATCAGAGGAACTTCATAATTTACCAGGGAGAGAAATCCATGTCCTATATTAATGATTCCATCATTTTCAATCATGAATTGAGTGCCAATGAGTAGGTCATATGTATTATTGTTTAATGCTACTGCGGGGGCATCCAGTAGGAGCTTCCCAATACGTATGGGTAGAGAAGAGTAAGCTCCAATAGCTTGCATGTTGTTGGGCCCAGCAGTTCCAAACTCTTGAGAATAGATCAGGTTAGGCACCACCTTAATTTTATTAATGAGCTTTGAAAAATCCCGTTCACTGGAGCATCCATATCAAGGATGGCTAGAAAGCGCTTCTTATTGATAACAACCTCTACCTTAGTTATTGTGCTACTAAAAGTAGGGGGGAGGGCGAGAACCTCCTTTAAATGGAGAGTGGAGGCAAGGTGATGAGCCATCGCAGGGTATTTATCTTTAATATAATGGAGGGTTTAAACCATCTGGGTAGATCATATCACTGTACCAATTAGGTGGTCAGCATCATTGGCGGTATCAATCATCTCTGAAAACCTCAACAACTATTGGAGATAGGTTTGTTGTGGTATCATGGCTATATAAATTCTTTCAGGCCTCAACCTATCCGGATCTGCACTTCCATTGGAGCTCCCAAGACATAATAGCCCGCGTTTTCACCACCCCTTTCAGACTCATCATCAGAGGGATTGTCAATGCACCTCAACGATTTGCTAAGAGGGGGCTGAGAAACTGGCTTGTTCTCCTCACAGGGGAGGTCCTTTTGACGCTCATCTACCCTTTTGGCTTTTGAAGGGAGCATTGTAGCTGCATTAACTTTTGGGGCCACTTGAGGAAAAGAAGTCTTTTGATGCAGGGGCAGAGGTTAGGCCGTGGTTGTTATGGCAAATGTCTCTTGGAGACGTGATGGTGGAGCTGTGGTGATGGAATCCTTATGAGAGAGTGTGGGGTGTGATGAGAACTCAACTGGTTTCATAAGGCTGACTTGAGAGGCAGCTGAAGAGAGAGATCTCGACCTTACTGCCCCTGGTTTCCTCTGGCCAACCTTTATTGGAGGTGTGCAGCCTATTTTAGGATGCCTCATAGGAACTGGCTTTGGAAGGGTAGTCAACACCAGAGAGATCAGTAGAGTAAACGTGGACTCCTTCTGCCAGGCTATAGTGGGGAGATCCTCAATGGTTAAGGCTTTCAGTTTCAACCCCAATCCTTGGGGGTCTCAACTTTATAAAGATCTGCAACCTCCAATAAAGCCTCCTTTATATCCTGTATGCTCCCTAACTGCCTTTTTATTAAAATAGGATGGCTTTCTAGGGAAGGTCAAGAAGTCAACTCCTTTAAAACAGCAGCAATGGCGTCATCATTAGGCAGCATTTTTGCAAGTAGCAAGGGCTGAAATTCATTGTAAAACCTATCAACAAATTGAAATGACTGATTCACCCTCTTTGAGGTAAAGCTTTAAGGCTTGTTTTCTTCTCTTTAAGATCTGTGGGGAGCTGAACTCATTTATAAGCATATATTTAACCTCTGACCAGATATTAAGGGTTTCCATGTATGGAATCACTATCTCTTGGGACATTTGACTTAAAAAGGGAAGGATATACTTTATTTTGTGTTGATCATTCATACCTTCCATCGCCAACTCATAGATGAAAGAATTGAGATAATGCTACCATCACCAGGGGTAAACTTGTCTTGGAAGGTGGTTTGAAGATGGCTGGAGAGGATTGCTGTTCAACTCTTTTAAGTCGAGAGAGTGCACTGGCTAGCTGCTGTTACAATGCAGCTATCCTCAGTTCAAAAAAGCAGTGGGGAGGCCAGAAGAAAACCCCTCAACAGCCTCTAATTTAAGTGTTTTTTGTGGTGTACTACTCCCTGTATTGAGCGCCACTTGTTGGAATTGGGGCTGGGTGTAGGCTCACTGGTGCTAATTTTCCCCAGATCTCAACAATATTGCTTGAGGAATTTATTACCTACTTTCAAAATAATTAAAGGAGGTTTTTCACTACTAATTGTAAAAAATACTTAAAAGTAGATACTAAAAAGTTGGGTTTTATAAGTTTTATTAGTTGTCAAGAGGGGGTAAATAAGTGACCCACTTAATAAGTTGATGTTAATATTTAAATGTTGAGGCTCAAAGTTCAGATTGCTTAGCAATGTCCAAATTAGGGAATATTGGGATTTGACCTATCAGATTGGTTGAGACTCACTTTTTTTCAAAACAACTGATGGAGGGTTGATACTGTGTAGGAAAAGTCCGTTTGGCGAAGATTTGACTTATTTAACCCAATTAATGGGTGAAAAAATATCTTCACCTTGCGGGACCCCCTCCACCCCTATAAAGGGGGTGGTCTCCGCCTAAGCATTTGAGATGAATTATTGAGAGGCTGTGGAGGAGCCTTGGCATAACTTTCTGTATTTGGCCGCAGTTTCAGCACAGCCCAATTTTAAAAGGGCTGGACGATTTGGCTGATAATTAGATGTAATTAATTTCCCCAATTCAATGGGCTATACCAAGAATTGGCCAGGGTCTTTTTGCTGATTTCGTTCTCAGTATAACCTAAAGCACTTTATTACAATATTGGACTTGTAATTGTCCAACAATGTCATCAACACAGTGTAAGTTTGGTACTTCCTTTTTCACAGAATGAGGAAAAAAAGGAAGCACAAATAGAAGTGGATGTATATTGTGCCAAAATTATCAATCCAACCTCATTGAAATGAAAATGAAGTCCACAAGGCCTTAATTAATAATATGTACACTATTGAAATGGACCCATACACCATGTATTACTAATGATGTGAATGCAGTGGCTCATTTTCAGAAAAAGGCAGATAAGCCTAAAGTAACTAAGAAAGTTGAAAAACTGTATGCACAGAAGATTATTGAGTACACCCCAGTTAAAGGGCCAAGTTGGACAAGGGTACCCCAAGTTTGAAAGGAGTAAAAATAGCAATGCCTACTGCCACATGTATTACCAATTGTCCTAGCATCAGAACCATTTGAAATGCACGCTCAATTCTCTGGATTCATTGCATATTCACTTAGCAACTCAATTGATCCTTATCATTCAGAGTGTACTTATGCACAAATTCGACTTAACAAAACCAAAGTTGTAGCAATTATTGACAGCAGAGTGCCTTGAATATTGTTTTAAATAAATTGGTCAAAAAGTTGAAAATCCTTCTTAATATTGATTATTGACAAGAATATGGGACAGCAGTGTTGAGAATTTAACCAGAATATGCTTTATTAATGTGTTCCAAAA
>JAKSZP010016810.1:0-13257 GCA_022478985.1 Massospora cicadina | reverse complement strand
ATTGGCGCAAACCCACCCGTTACATTAGACACAACTCAAATACTTTTTTTCAGATTTGTGGGGCCCCCAAGAAGAGGTGTTGGCCCCAGGAGGGGAGTAATGGTACCGCCATGTGTTGACAGTGATGATGGTGAGCTTCTCACTTACATTTATAAATAATAAGAGAGGTGATTTGAGTGTGTGGTTAAAGACCTGTTAAGATGGAGGAACGCCAGGGGGGACCTATATCCCGAAAGGTTGGGCTTCTTTGCCCATGGAAGCTTTAGAGAAGATCTACCAAGTGGTGTCATGGATTCATTTTTCAGGTGCAGTTGGCTCAAGCAACGGGTGGGGAGACCCCTTTCTTGTTGCAGATCGTGCAAATCATGGAGGCACTACCCCAGAACTTTCCAGGTGGGTGCAAGAGTTGGTTGAAGAGCAAGGACGCCTTCCCAGATCCATGGATGAGTGTGTGGACTGGATTGACCGGGCGGCCTGTCTGGATGAGGCTCAGGATGATGCGTGGTTGGCTTTGTTGACAGTATGTCAGGGCCAAGGATCAGTGGAAAAATATGGGTGGATTTTCTGCCCATTGGCGAAAGCATTGAGAGTCTCAAATTTGCAATCATCACGAATGTTCAGATAAGGGCTTCAAGCAGACATGTTGGCCACCATGGAGGCTGCTAAAGTTCAAGGATTGCTGTCAGAGGAAATTTCTTTGGCAATGCAAGTGGAGAAACAATTGGTGTTGGTGCATAACTGGAAAGAGGATTTGATGTCCCCTGGGAAGGTTCCAATCACCTGTTGTAGCCAGCAGAGGATGAGGAGGTTGGCAGGGTTCTCCTTGGAACTTTGGGAATATCCATGGGGGATCCTTCCAGGGAGGCGGTGAGAAGCTGTGGAGAACAGGCCAGGGACCCAGGCAGAGCCATAGTCCCCGACCTACCCTACCTCCAAATATGCAATCTGAGAATTCTTCTAACATCAAACCTTCTTCTTCACTTTATCCTAGTTATTTATTCCGGTGGAGTTATACTTGCATGGTCAGACAGAGAAGGTGCTGGCCCTGATGGATACAGGGGTCAAGGAAAATTATGTGGAGTTCACCTCATTGGAATGTTTGAAGTTGGAGATGTGAAGGGGTCCTGAGGTAGTGTTTGCTGATGTGTCAAGAAGAGCCCCATCGTGGGTTCTGGAGCCCCTGATTGTCATTTGGCAGAACCCCTTTTGGTTGAAGGAGGGTTTCTGTGTGATCTGGAATCTAGCCCGCCCTGTGATGCTGGGGATGTGATGGTGGTATCGCTTCCAACCAAGGATTGATTTGTTAAGACAATTACCTTGTCACTGAAGATTGGACCTCGGATGACGTGGAAGATGGAGGTGGAGGGCAACGTTCCAAGTGGATTCAGAGGTTGGAATACCACCCAAATATAGCGACTTCATTGATGTATTTAGTCCCATTGGTAGTTCGCCTTTTTCCCCTACAGCCTCTTTTGCGTTTTCATTATGGTTTAAGGAGGGGTCAGAGCTTCCCAGGGGATTCCTGGTCTATGCTCTTAATGAATGGTCCAGAGAAGCATTGGAGGGCCATATGGATTCAATGTTGAACAAAGATTTAATTGGGCCCTCCATGTCACTGGTGGTGTCTCCTGTATTGCTGGTACCAAAAGCGAGTGACAATTTATGCCCATGTGTGGATTTCTGATGCTTAAACATGGTCACAGAGCCATATACATATCTAATGCCCCTGTTGGAAGACATTCGTCAGATGGTTACCAGATGCACAATGTTTACAAAAGTTGACCTTGAGGACGCCTTTAATCAGATACTGGTGAGACTGGAGCACCAGCAATACACAGCATTCAAGTGCCACCTAGGGGTGTACCAATATTGCATGATGCCATTTGGGCTGAGGAATTCCCCAGTGGTGTTCCAGTGGATGATCAACCATGTCCTTGGTGGAATGATTAGTCAATGCTGTGCCACTTATATGGATGATATTCTAGTATTTTCACAGTCCCAGGGGGAGCATGTAAGAGATATCTGGGAAGTTTTGGGGGTGATTGGGTTTAAAGTTGAAGCCTTCCAAGTGTGAGTTCAACAAGCTCAGTAACATTCCTTGGCAATGTGGTATTCTGAAACAGATTGGTGGTGTGTTTGGATAAGCTCCAGGCAGTGCAGGCATGGAAATCTCCCATGGATCAGATGGGGGTGCGAGGTTTTTTGGGAACATTGAACTTCCTTCGTCAGTTTGTGAAAAAACTTTCCCAAATGGCCTTACAGCTCATACGCTTGACCCAAGACATTCCATTCATATGGAGAAAGGAAGAGGCATGGGCATTTTAATTACTAAAGGGTAAGTTGCTTACCGCACCTGTACTGGCCCATCCAGATTCTGGGAAACCCTTTGTGGTCAAGATGGACGCTTCAAATTATGCTGTTGGAGCAGTATTGCTTCAGGAAGGGGAATATGGGTTGGAGCATCCCATATGTTACTTCAGCCATAAGTTGATCCTCGCAGAAACAAAATACCTGATATACAATAAGGAACTTTGGCAGTGATGGCAGCCTTTCATGAATTGCAACATCACCTGCTCTACGCCCAGCATCCTTTCGTTATCCAGACAGATCACAAAGCCTTGGAGTACTATTGTGGACCCAGAAATATGAACCAGCGACAGGCTAGATGGCATGTGGAGCTGATCCACTATGATTTCTGGCTGGAGTATAGGCCTGAGGCTTTGAATGTTCTGGTGGATTGGTTGAGTTGAGATGGGGCTTTTGTGTATGAGAAGGAGGAATTGGAAGAGTATAACATGGCTACAATGTTCCGACTGGACCAATTCATGATGATTGAAGATAGGGGAAGTGCATTGGGGGAGGAAGTTCTCTGGAAGTAGAGAAGCGTGGATTTCACCCAAAGGCTGAAAGCCAAGAGGACAGAGGGTCAGCCGCACCAGTACCATGCAGATTTCATGAAGAGGGTTGAGGTGCTATACCACAAGTCGCATTTATGGGTGCCTAACCCATCATTACAATGGGAGGTAATCTGGGCTTTTCATGATTATCCGCTGGCGGATCACCTGGGGGTAGGGAAGATGATGGAATTAGTGCAGTGGGAGTATTTGTGGCTGGGCCTTTGTAAGGATGTCCAGAAGTACGTGCAGGAGTGTTTGGTATGTGTGAAGTCAAAGCCATTGAGAAAACCACCATCAGGTAAGCTGAATCCACTGCTGATACCACAATCCCCTTAGAGTTCAATTAGTGTCAATTTCATAGTGGGACTCCCAAAGGTACAGGGGAAGGACGCGGTTATGGTGGTCGTAGATAGACTTACCAAATATGCTGAGTTCTTCCCATGTACTGGGAGTTTTTTGGCAAAGGATGCACCAAAGATTTTCATCGATGAGGTGTTCTCCCAAAATGGATTACCTGAGGAGATCATTTTTTACTGGGACCACAATTTGTTTCAAAATTCTGGTCAAGTTTACTGAAAATTTTGGAAATCAGGCCTGGTTGGTCCTCAGCATACCATCCACAATCTGGTGGACAAAAGGAGAGGGTGAATCAGATACTCAAGCAGTATCTTTGGTGTTACATGTCCAATCAATAGGATGACTGGGTTTTGTGGGTCCAGATGGCCCAGTTCACTTAAAACAATCACTCTCAATCCACAACAGGAATGTCACCATTTTGTGAATCAGGGACTCAACCCCAGATCAAATGGGGGATCTGTGGGTGGCATATGTCAGGTGGTGGATGAGATGTTATGTACCATGTCAGATATCAGGAAGGAGCTATGAAGAACTTGGAGCAGGTGATATCTTGGTAGAAGTGACAGGCGGATCGTTGAAGGGCACTGGATCCAGCGTTTGAGCCTGGGGACTGGGTATTGGTGGCAGCCAAGAAATATGCCATCCCAGTCAAAAGTCATAAGCTGGGTCCAAACTTTTTGGGCCCATACCAGATTGTCTGAGCCATAAACTGGGTTACATTTGAGTTGAGTTTGCCAGTAGGTTCCAGAGCCCATCCAGTGATTCATGCTTTCCAGCTACAGGCTTTCAGGGATGAGGGGCCAGAGCGTCCAGGACCGCTGAATCCTAGAGAGGGGGAGATGCCAGAATATGAGGTGGAATGGATACTGGATGCCAAGTGGGTGAGAGGCCAGCAGCAACTGCTGGTGAAGTGGAAGGGCTATCCAGTGGAGGAGGTAATGTGGCAAACAAAGGAGGACTGTGCGTGATGCCCAGAGAAGGTCTTGGAGTTCTGGTCTTCACAGGGGGGTGATGTAATGGACCAGGAGGCACCTGATCTGTACATTGTTTAGATTGAGTGGAGTTCAATCTAAATGTGGCCCTGATTCAATGGGCATCAAACTTGGTAATTTCAGAACTGGGTAAAATCGCCATCCCAAACCCAAATCACATCCACAAAATGATGACAGGCTTACATGGGGTGTGGATGATAATTGGTGGGGTGGCAAATCTTCACTAGTGATGTGGTGGTTGGGACTCAGAAGAGTTTAATCAAAAGAAAGCTTATTCCATATTTTGAAGTGCACTATTTAGGGGAAGACATTGCAGCCCTGAAGGGCAGTTGCATCTACTATAAGGAAAAATGGAATTCAAAATAAAGGATATTTGCTGGCTTGGAAAACATTGATCTTATTTAGTAAAATATAATTGGATCAGATCGAAGCTATGATGTCATGGAAATGGCAGAAGAAGTTTAGACTGGCCTGCCAGTCAGGATGCGTGAGCACCCAAAAAGCAAGCCGGAATGCCAGAGGCATTGCCAACTATATGATTTGATATGGAGCTGGGAAATGTGATACCACATAGTGGTGGCGTAATAACAGGGTAAGGAGTATCCCAACGGCAAACCACACTGAACCCATTCCCAACTCAGTGGTTCTTACTGCATGAGGTGGGATTACTAGAATAGTCTCAACAAGATTCTTGGCTTGAGCGGCCAACTCATCAGGGGCGATATGGAGATGGATTCTCTCTTTCCATTGTTGTACATAGGGCCATAAGATCCCCATTTATTGGTGTCAGAAATTAACAAGAGCGGGGTTGTAGAACCAAAAGTGTCAGACTCACTGGGACCAATCAGCAATAGAGGGAGCCATGGTGACCAAAAGAATTGGTAAAGCCCACCTGGAGTGCAGGGCGATGGACCACCAGGGAAATGCCATCTGGGATGTGGTCAGAATGGAAAATAAAAAAAAAATTAAAATTTCTTTTTGGCAAAATTTTATTGGGAAAGGAAAGTAAGAAAATTGACCAACAATTTTCTCAGTGCCATGCAACTGATTAAATAGTGGTTGATTGGGTAGTGGCAGGATGGGGTTGGGACCCACAAATTTGACCTAACTGGTGAATTGTTTGGGAATGGGGGGGTTTATTCGTTGGGGACCAACATTGTAAAATTTGGTGGCAGGCTGAGTCTCTGTCAGTTTGACCTCAAACATCTGAACCAGGGCTCAACTACATTTCTGATGATTAGCATGATGGCACTTGGCCTGACAGGTGACAGGAATCCCCCAAGGCCATCCCTTATAGGGATGGGTCCATTTGGTTGGGAATGGGTCAGGACAGCGAACCCACCCACGCTTGGTCATTTAACCAATCGTTTGGTCAACAGCAGCACATCAGGCGCAATGCCCAAATTACTATCTGAGGGCTTCAAACCCATATTGATAGTGCCCAATATTTGTTCAACTGGTCTGGAGATTGAATTGGAACTGTTAGGCAATCCAGCCAATATCTCATTCTTCATGCTTTTACAGCCATTCAAATTTTGTGCATCAGCTAGATCTCCAACTGAATTAGATCTGACTGATTTCAATTTAATAAATTCAGCACAGATTTCACTAATTCCCCACAACAGTTCTGCTGAGGTAAGTGTGGGCATTGGGGGTGGGATCTGAAGCGGATGAGCTGTTACCCATCACTCATCTACTATGTGAGTGAGGTCACCCTGAGTGATGAGGGGTACTGCCATCCTCTTCAGTGTCTTTTTATTTGGGAATGGGAAGATGACCTGATCAAGAGCCAAAGGACGTTCCCCAAAACTTACATATGAGCTCAACCAATGAGCTCAGTGTGGCGTTGGTGTCATTCTCATCCCTTTCCTGGTACCAGACTCTGCTGTTGATGTGCAGCATTGTGGGAACAGTGGTACAAGAATATGTGGCAACTATGAGACATGGTAGTCAGGTTTGGGGTGGGCCTCTGCTGGCCTGTATCTAGTATGGTCAGTAACATGGCTCTTACTGCCCAATTCATTTGTTGCATATTGGCACAAACCTGCCTGTTACAATTAGGTTTGAGACCAACAGAAGGGTCAGACCAGAACTACAGGCTAAGGCTAACCATTGCAATAAAGTTTAACCAAGCATTATATATAAAGAGGCAAAAAGGGGAAAGTTTAGCCAGAAAACAACTCTTTATCTGTTAAAGTCTAATTGAATATCTAATAAAAGAAAAAAACATCTCAGCTATGATACTAGGCTAAAGGGTATTTTACAAGGACCAAAATGAACATAAAAACCTGATTTTAGCTGAAAAGTTTTTGTTTTTCAACCAAATCAGTATTTTCTAAATTCAACTGATATTCACCTTTTATTTAGTTATTTTTCCAGATTTTAAACCAGTTCTCTCCCAATTCTATTCTGTTTCTTATTGTTAACATCCAACATAGCTGGTAAGGCTAGAACCCACTTTCATAAATGACCTTATAGAGATCCCTAGTATCTCTCGAGGGTATGCTTTAATTATTATAGCTTCTGTGGATTGGCCTTAAAGGGGAAGTCTACGCCAGGCAAAATGTCACTAGCTGTGATAATGAATAGCCTATCCCTCTAGTACTATCTTATAACTTCATGACCCAATTTCTAATAACTGCTTCATATACCTTGATGAAACTTTTGCAGGTAACTTATACATGCTTTATTACTTACTCCTCTATTTTTATTGGAGTACATATTCTAGGAGTAGGATATAATTTTTTGTATTTTAATACTTTTTCCTTAAATTTTCTTAATTTTACTGCAAATACACAAACTATCTCTACCATCTAGAGATAATTTATCTGAAGAGTATTATAAATAAACTTTTAAAAAAATTATTAGTATATCATTTATAGTTTTTAAGAAGATGGTTCATAAAGTTAGAAAATTTAACATTAGTGGTTAGGCCATTCATACTCCTCTTAAGATAAAGATAAAACTATAGTGGTCATATAAAGCTATAAGGTATAGTAGTTACAAAGCTCATTAAACCAACTTTGGCATGTTTAATATTGGCATGTTTAATATTTTTTTAGTACTAGATGGTTGGCATGTTTAATATTCATAAGATTATAACTTGAAGTTGATGAAGCTATAACAAATAGATATATGTTGAAGTATGGAACAAGACACTTTCATATGAAAGTATGAATACTTTTATAATATATTAAGTCTCTAAATAAAACTAAAGCTTTTAAAAACATAGTCATGTCTATGTTAGCATTAGATACCAATTAGATTATAAAAATTTATATATTACATTTATATTCAATAACATTGCTTGGCCAAATGGTTATAAATAATATTTGACATCTTAAAAGGGGTGATAACTATTACTGGATAAGTAGATATCATAAAAGTACTATGTATCAGATAAGAAGCTAACTGGATGTTATAGAATCAGTTGTATCACTTTAAAAATTTTAAGTTGTATTAAGATTTGAGATAATAAATCTTATAAAAGGGGTGGGAAAATTATATACCAGTATAACTCCATCCATCATTAATATAAAATATTCTATTGATTAATGTATATTTGTGGCAGTATGTCATAAGAAAAGTAGTAACTAGTATATATTTGACCAGGAATGATGACAATAATCTAAGGTAAAAGTAACTCATACATGACTAATTTGCTTAACCACATTAAATCACCAAAAAATTTAACAAAGACACAAAGTTTATCAAAAGAAAAGGAAGGGAAAACTTAGGTAACTTTATGGGGAATCAAAATTTGGTTTTGAGGCTTTTTTACTTTAAGTTCAAATTAGTAATCTTTTTTTTAGTACTAGATGGTCCCAACCCAAGGGGGGGATTCATCGATGTTCAAATTAGTAATCTTGTAAGTTCTTAAGGTATAGTTTTTAATCTAATGCCAAGTAATGAGTCATATCAATATATACCAGAAAATATTAATAAGATTTACATGGTAAAGTCATTTAAAATAATGTTAATTGAGGCATAATGTTCAATAGATTGTAACTCATATCAGATCATATACTATGACAACTTTTGTATAAATACATTGAAATTATTACTCTGATCAACAAAATTAATCTAAAATGTACCAACATATTGGTAAATTCACCTAAATAAATTTTTATTTAATGGACAATTTTTATAATGATTCTTGGCAATAAACTGAAATTTAAATGTCACGCTAGACTTAGCTTTGACCATGACAGAATCTTTAATAAACATTTGCAGTTTATAGAGGATACTAAAATAAGAGAGGTAGTTAAAAGATGAAAGGATGACAGGAGATTAGGTTGGTATCTGCTTGAGGGGTAGCTAGATTTTTAGATCTTTTCAAAATGGTAGATTATAATTTTACTTAATAATAAAATTTTAAATATCCAGCTATATTAAAGAATGAAAATTAATGCTGGTAAATTTTGTACTTTGAAGGGGAGGATACTCCAGTGGTAGAATGGACCTCTACCGCTGCCTCCCTGAGTTCGATTCCGATACAAGAACTTTGGGTAGGGGACAATTATGACTGTTGGCTTTGCGCACCAATGCCCCGAACTGAGATAGCGAATAGCAAAGACGGTCCATGGAGTTCCTGGCCTATCATACGCCGCGCATGGAGGTTTTCCGGATTTTATCCTCCTTTCCCATTCATTCGATTTCCCATTAATCGGTGCAGTATCATCCCCAGGTCGGCCCACCTCGAATAAAATAGAAATTTTGTACTTTTTTTTTAGTACTAGATGGTCCCAGAAATTTTGTACTTTGAGACTTGAAAAAGAAATTAATTTGCAAAATCATCATGCAAAATAATAATGACTTAGGTTTATTAGGACTGTCTGCGACCCCTATAGATCATACCTTTTTGAAAGATATGGTCTTCGAAAAGTCTCAAACTAATCTCTGACATTTATATGACAATTTGTCATATAAAAACAAATTGCAAAAAGCAAATGTCTTTATGTGTATAACGGATTGCTTTATCATGCGAGTCATTAATTTACTTAAGTTTGTACTTTTTGTGGGATATCGATATAGTTATAAATACGGATAAAAATTAGGTTAAATTGACGATTTGGATCTGTCAATCATGTAATCCATTTCAATTAACAGGAAATAAACTGTTCTATAGTTTCCGCCTTTCAGTCATTCTAAAACTAAAATAAGGCTAGCTTTTTCAGTTGGAAATAATACAAAATTGGCTTAGAGTTTTTCCCACTTCATTCTAAGCTTTAATAGCCTGATTGTATTGAGATAAGTGAATTAGTTTCCATTAGGACTGTACTTAGCTCAACAACCATACCGAATCTAAAGTAAGAAGTTCGGTAAACAATTAGCAAAATAGAAATCAAATAGATATGAAAGTGAAAGCTGATCATAGGTTCTACCAAACTTGGTATATAGAAATTTCTGTAGTAGATCACTAACTATTAAATGATCATAAGTTATTATATCGTACTTAAATTAACGCAAATATTTTTTGATTCTTGCTGCTTCTTGACACGATATATATATATATATATATCTATATATTATTTCTCAAGGGGAGGATACCCCAGTGGTAGAATAGTGACCTCTACCGCTGCCTCCCCGAGTTCGATCCCGGTAGTGAACTTTGGGTAGGGGACGATTATGACTGTGTTGGCGTTGCGCACCAATGCCCCGAACCGAGATAGCGAATAGCAAAGGCGGTCCATGGAGTTCCTGGCCTATTATACGCCGCGCATGGAGGTTTTCCGGGTTTTATCCTCCTTTCCCAGTTTCTTCACTTCCCCTCATCGGTGCGGTATCGTCCCCAGGTTGGCCCACCTCGAATAAAATTTATATATTATTTCTCAAAGGTGTTTTTTGTATTGGTATGAAATATCTCCCTTAATACTGTATCAAAATTAATATTTGATACACCATTTTGAAGATTATTTTTCCCTCTAATGACAAAAAATAAGTATATATTTTAAATTAATTTTTTATTAAAAAATTATATTTTAAAACTTACATTTTAAAATTTCATTTAAAAAATTACATATATAAATTATCATGGCACTGGAGTCTCTGAATAGAATAGAATAAATGTATAAATAACATAAAACATCATATAAACAACGTGTCAATCAAATTAAAACAAGTAAGTAATACAGCATTTGCAAAAGCAGTGGAGCACTATTCTAACAACAATAATATTGAGGTAGCAAGCATTTGTTGACATACTTTTTGATAAAAAAAGTAGTAATTTTTTTATAAAAAATTAATAAATATACAAATGATGTGAAAAATATTTATTGCATTTGAATTACAAAAAATAAAATTTTATTTTGAAGTATATGTCACAATATTTGTATAGCTACTAATTTTTTATTTTTTTCGCTACTTTTTGACACGGTATCTTAAGGCTGGAAATCCGTTGAAAATTAGGTTAACGCTGTAATGCTATCATTGCATTTTGTGTCTATAACTAGCCGATTTACTCGGTGTTGCTCGAGTTTATAATTTGCTAGATGATGTTAATCGATTATTTTGGCTTTTATATTGATGGCCATCAATAAGTTTAGGAAGTAATTGAACCCATCAAATCAAGAATAACCACTAAGCTGTTTAGGTGAAACCATTGAACCTATCAAATTAATAAATCAACAAACACTTAGCAAAGCCATTGAGCCTATCAAATCAACTAAATAAATTTAAACCACTCAGCTGAAACAATATATGATTCTCATTACAAATATAATTTAAATTAAGTTTATGCAAGGGGCTCAACCTTAGGACAAGTATAACACCAGTTTGGGATGGGGGAGTGAAATTATAGGAATGGAGGACAAACCCGAGAATTAGGGTAAACCTTTCCTGTATATATAATCTGATAAGACAGGATTGTATGACCTAGCTTCACTGATTCGTTTGGCTGGACAGAGGCATGGTGTGCAATGCCACATGATGTATAATATCTCCCTAAAGTCACAGAATTTATTTCTACCATGAGCAGATCAAACCCTCGTCATGAGGGGTAGTAGGACACCATTCTAATTCCCTTTACAATTGTATATTTTTTCATATCTCAAATATGACTTTTATTTGCTTTATTAAAATTTATAAGAACCTACCTACGTTGGTTTCCCTTTTTCATAGACTATTTGGAAAAGTTTTATTGATATTGCTTCAGTAGTTTAGAAGGAGATGTGGAACATATATAATATATACAATATTCTTAAATATTAAAATGCTTTCTTAAATCATCTTCAATTATATATTACCTGATTTAAAATTAATTCAAATAAATTTTGAAACTATCTCTGCTAGTAGCCATCTGCCTGCTGTCGTTCACAGTTTTAATTTAGGATAATCCAACCAACCACTTAAGTAACCTAACTATCCCAGTTATCTTTCTTTTAAGTTAAACGATAAAACGCAATATCATAGCATGATGGGAAATGAAATTTTACAAAAAAAATTCCAACGTCAGGTAAAAGATATATATCATGCTCTTAAGCTTTTTCAATTAAGTAAAAAGTTTAAATCTTTTTTATATTGGGATTTATATCGCATTTAATGCTTTAATGAATATTACTAACTGTAAAAGTATCTATAGCAGATATCAAATCGAGTAATTTTAAATTCGAATAAGATTTTTTATCAAACAATTTAATATATCTTGTCTATGATGATGCTTAATAAGCTTTTGTGGTGTAGCTGGTTATCACGTGCGCTTCACACGCGCAAGGTCTTCGGTTCGAACCCGAACAAAGGCATCTTCTTTTTGGGGACAAATATTCGATAAAGCATTTTGTGGAAAAAAGATTTTAATCAAATATCTATTAAGGTTTTAAGGTATAGTCTCATAGCTATAAAATTAATCATTTTGATAAACGACACATTTTTATCACTTTAAATTTATATATTGAACTTATATTAGCAATGAAATGGCAAACTGAAAAAGACATAATAAAAAGCGGTATATACATATTGTCATTTTGGTATGGCTATTAGACATGTTCAACCCAAATTGAATATTTAAGTAATTTCTTGTAAGATAAAGATAGTAATACTTAGTTCACTTTAAAACCAAAATTCCAATCATATAAAGAAATATAATGTTTTATATTGCCAAAATGGCCTGCTCACTTAGGGGGTGCTGATGTTTGGAGTTGAACCACTGACAACAGACTAATTATTTGTTCACAGGTTGCACCAACAGGTGGATTGTAGGGTCTATTACTCATACATATATGACTTTTCTCATGGTTCCAAGTGTATCCAACCATGTTAAAACCTTGAATTTGTACATAACATGTTCTACTCCAGAGTGCACCAAAACTCTCTCAACCTCTGCAGACAACAGAAGACTAAGTCCAAACTTTTTAACAATATAACTATATTTTGCATTATTAGAACCAAATAGAAATGACAATAGTAAAGGAAGGGTCTTTGAAAGACATTACTTTATTGATATGTCCATAAATTATATATATTATTTGGAAATTTGGATTGGTTAAAGTTGAACTTGATTTAAAACAAATCAAATTTTCTCAAATATGATTCAGTATATGTTGCTTTCCTTTAAGCCCAGTAAAGCCCACTTTTTTTGACCCTCTGGAGTCTTCTGAGAGTTTTTCATAGATTTTATGGAGCTCTGGCCTGCTTGTGACCACTTTGTTGCTGCTATGTTTGCTCCTGGTGTTCTCATGACCCTTGTGGCAGTTGCAGCTGCTTGGTTACATAAGTAATCTTAGTTGTCAGAGCTTGCAAATTATTTACTTCCCATTTTTGTTGTATTGGCACTGCTCAGCTTTGTATAGATAGGAAAACTCTCTTCATATGGGTCTTTAATATTCTCCCATTATTGGCAGTTGACCCCAAGGGTATAAAATATGTTCCTCTAAGGCATAATCTATGACAGTATGTACATAGTTTTCTGGACTATATATACTCAAGTGTCCTCTGATATCATGCTTACTGTATGGTGTATTGGTGGTTTAGGGGTATATAAGATCCTCATTTATCAGAAATTTTAGGCCATTTGA
>JAKSZP010016809.1:0-13321 GCA_022478985.1 Massospora cicadina | reverse complement strand
GAATTATGATAAGCTTTGTTTGGAGAAAAAACCAAGCTATCATACATATAGCAATCACACATACTTCAACAATATTGCCTAGGAAATCAGCAATCAACCTTTGAAAACAAGCTGGACAATTTTGAGGCTAAAGTGTTTTATACGGATTTAAAAATGTCCTTTTTTAGTGTGAAATGCTGTTAGCCATTTCTGAACCTCCTTAATTTACACTTGGTATAAGGCGTCTCATGCAAAATTGTTTATTAAAGACTTTACCCTTTTCACATCGATGAATCCCCCCCTCAGGTTGGGACCATCTAGTACTAAAAAAAGACTTTACCCTTTTCCAAATACCGTGCTATCTTCTGCTCAAAAAGGTATGGGATGAGGGTCAGGCACCGTTATTTTGTTCAAGTTTCTATAAACCACGCATGTCCTAAGTGATCCATCTGATACTCTACAAAGAAGAGTAGTGACACTAGAGATGACTATTTAAAAATAAGACCCCTTGCAAGCATATTCTCTACTCAGACATCTAAATAAGCCTTTTTTCAAGGACAGGTGTAAATAGGAGATGAAATCCTAACTAAGTCCATATAAGCTTAAACACAAAGTCAAAGCTAGTATTGTAAGGAAAACAGGGGCCTTTGTAACATCAAACAAGATAATAAATCCTTCTATACACTCAAGGAGTTCAAAATGAGAAATGGAAGAAGGAACTTTGGTTAAACTAGCCAGTCCAGGATCAGAGGATAGCCAAATATCAAAAATACTCTTGTCAAATTTGGAAATTTTGGGGATACATACCTCTATATCTTCAGCAACATGAACCAAAACCACCTGTTCCTCCAATTGGACCTGCAAATTCAAAATTCTGCACCACTATACACCAAGAATCACAGAATACAAATTTGTTAATGCTGAGAAATTTTTCAGTTAAGGTGTCTTTTTCCAAAAAAGGACAATGGACTTTAAATACCATATGATGAGATGTGTTGAAATGAATCTTTATTTTCTAATATACCCAGCGCCATAGGAAAACCCAGGGCTTCAGCTAGCACAAGATTTATAAAAAAATCCAAGAAGCACATTATTCATATACACCACTGCATTATAACACTCCTATGAAGTTATTTAAAGTAGCCAAAAACAAAAAAAACGGGAATTACTTTATTGCTATCAGATTGGGCGGTTGCAAAACTTTTATGAGTACCTTTAAGCACTAGAAGCCTCAACTGTTTATCCTCACTGATGGGCTTTTCCTTGGCTCCAGAGAACATAACTTTCTAAAGAGGCTCATACTGTTACTAAAGTTCTAAGAAGATTCCCTCACATCATAAGTGATGATCATTTATTTTCAAGATAGTTCTGAAGTAAGGCAATAAAGGGCCTTTAAGAGATCTTATCCTTGTTGCATGATCATAAAATATTTACATGAGTCCCTAGCAGAAGAGAACTCTTAGATAAGCTAAAAAAAGCGCATTAATTCTTATGATCCCAGGTAGAGCACTTCTGAGACTACAGATACGCCTTAATCCTGGAATATGACTCCAAAAGACTAGGATTCTGCTTGGAAGCTTGAAACAACCACTGAACAGAAAGACGTGAATTAGTTCCCAGAACTTGGGAAATGAGTAAGCAATTATGGTCATTGTCAATTTCTTTTTGGGTGAAGCTTAAGTACTTAAAGATAATAGGATATCTTTCTTGGGGTTTATGGAACTCTCTAAGATTTCTATAGATGATATGGCGACCAAAACTGCGCATTAAACAACTTTGCTAAGCAATAAGAGCCAACATGCACACTCTGGAGTGTCCTATATGAGAGATATAACCACACCACCAACAGTAGCGATGAGTTCTAAAAGGAAACCTTCTCATATGCTTCAAGTTGAGTGTAAATAGGTTCAGAGCTAGTATACCAGAAAGAGTAAAAAGTTAATAAATAGGAAAAACATCAGTGATAATGTAATGGCAAATGGCCCACAGGATAATTTTAGCTTAACAAAAAGGCACAAAGTTATTATATACTAAAGCAGTTATTATTCTAAGGATAGCACAAAAAAGTAGGGTCTTCCAAGAGATTAAAATAAATACTTCCAATTGATGATATACAGAACCACCTGTCGCGAATCCAATATGACAGGACAATAAGCCCTAAGTCAATATGGCGGAATGAATGGAATCCGCTGGAATCAAACTGGTACTGGTAATTTAAGTGCTTTGTAATGAGGCATTCGGCAAATTGAGAGGATTTATGCCAAGATTTAATACAAATGAGAGTAAATTGAAAAGGGAAGTAGAATAGAAAAGTACCAAGCTGAGGACATCTGGCTGGAAAAAAGGTATAAAGAGTCTGATGGAAGATAAAAGAGAAGATGATTTTTACTAGAATAAGGGAGCGCGCAGATAATTCTGCGAATTATAGTAAAATAAAGGTCGAAATAAGGGGCAATAGCTCCATACTTTTTTATTAAAGTTTTATTATAAGTTGGCAATCCTCATATTGTCCAATTTGGTTGCTCAGTGGTTCATACCCTGTGTAAAACCAACTCAGTGGAATTGAGCCCAAACGCCAATAATTAACAGTGGTGCTCACTACAGGGGGCCACTAAGCAACTGTAGTTGGAAAAACAAAAGCTAATTACTCTACAATGATGAGTCCTCCTCCATTCTGACAGCAAACCCGCTTGCAGAATATAATTGAAGAAGTTCTTTCATGAGTAAAAGCTATGAAACAGCAACTGAACGAAGAAAGGGGAGTTTGCCAGGAATTGCAAAAACAATATGAAACGCTGCAACTTTTGATCAATGAACAGTTTGTAAAGTGTACCAGAGCTGGGGGGAATGGGGTATTAGTGGCAACTCGGGGTTAGAATGTTATGAATCAGCAAATGAAATTGGGCGGTACAGTGGACCCCCTGTGTGACACCACTTCTCCTAATTCCTTTTTGACGAGTTTAAGTTCATCCAGCCAGCTGTATGATAAAGCATCAAGTAATGGTTCCCATAGTCACTCTGACAACAGTTCGCCTGCCCCTTGCAGCAGGAACCTAGAGCAAAGCGAGATTGTTCATATAGAAAAATTACCTCCTTTAAGTCATGACGGGAACCTACATGGGAACATATACAGTTACTTTAAGTGGTTTGAATTCGCTGTGGAAGAGCTACTGATTGACAAAAAGCAAAATTGTTGCTCTCCGCTTTGGATGTGGAAAGTGCTGATTAGGTGACCTGCTATCTTCCCAACAGCTCAGTATCTTATGCACAAGTAAAAGTGATTGTCATCTGGCTGATTGGGGGCGCTACCAAGATGTGTCAATGAAAAGCTAACTTTATGACTATACAATTTGACCAAAACAAAACTCTTTCAGAATTCGCTGAGCAGTTTTTGGCGGAAGCACATGTTCTGCTTGGGGCCAATATCTTAACCACTAAAGATGTAAGTATAGTGATGACGACGGCTGTCAAAACATATCAGGAACTATGTAACTCTATGTCTCATGTGTTGGATGGGGATACTAAATTTATTTGGATTGTGAACGCCTTACATTGGCTCTCCACCATGAACAGCGCCCCCAACATAGCCCTAAAAATTGCTGTTTCCCCCACTCCAACCCTTGCGGGATATAGGTCGCAGTGATTGGGTTATCAGCCGCTGGAATGTATTCGTCCCTCACATGAGTCAATATACCCTTTCTGGCCCAGGTATGCTTCCCCAGTTCATCCGCGACCTTGGAACCTTACCAGCAATAATTGGCCTGGTTCTTCCACCCCAAACTATAGACGCGCACCTTTTATGAACACTTGCTTCCAGTGTGGACAAAGAGGGCATTATGCAGCCAATTGCCCTAGTCAACCACATATGTATGCAATTCCAACTAAGATAATTGAGCAGAGAAAAGCTTAAGTGGATTAGAGACGGGACGCTCTATCTCCATTAAGTCCAAATCACTTGTCCCCAACAATCCCAAACATCTTTTCAGGTAGAAATTAACCCTCAATCGGATGATTTGTTATACCAGCAGCTTTCATTGGATGCCCCTGCTTCTGCTTCCGTGAGTAAAGGCTCACCCCATCTGGCCAAACTTCGCTAAGATGCGCAGAAGCCATATGCATGGCTGATCCTGGAACATATTGTCATTAGCAACTCGGATCCTTCACCAAACGTCGCTCCTTTAGTAGGGGTTGATGTAGCCATTCTGGTGGATAAAATCGCTAGTGAGTATCCTCAAGTTGGCAAGGGCATTTCTTCCTTTTTAAGTAGCACAAAGCCCTTAAATGTACAAGTAATAAGCACAGATGATTCTTCTTACTTTAAATGTACTTATTGTGACATATTCGTTCAAAACACAAAATCTGCGCTATCATAGACATAAGAGCCCCTGTGAACATAGTCTCCACTCAGTTGGTGGCTAAACTTATGTTGAAACTGGATGTGGACCATCACATAGTATATGGGACCACGGGAACGCACAGCACTGTGTCGGAAGGAGCATATAGCGCGTTGCCTCTATGATTTGGGTCAGTCCAGGTGTCTGCTCCGGCAGTGGTTTTGCCAAATAACCACTACAATATGTTAATTGGCGCGGCTTTCATGAGGAAATTTGGCGTTGTGATAGATATGGTGGAAGAAACCCTTACTATGTTTGGCCAACAGATTCCAGTATATTTTTCCTCTGGTGGAATCCCAACAGATCCAGTCCACTCCAGTCAGATCAATCTAGCATACAGTGATGGAGTAATCCCTGTTCGCTACCAGTGACTGAGTCAGCGGACCAAGATCCTCCCCAACCAGATATATGAGTATAAAGGAATCCCGCTTCGAGCAACGCGCCCTTTAAGCTTACCATCTGGACACCAGGGCATAATAGGGACTGGGCTCAAAATTGAAGTCCCTAAGGGGCTTTATGGAGAAATCCTGGCGCCTCATCAACACTCGCAGCTTGAACCACATGTGGCTCCAGGGTTATTGTTTCCTGGGAATGGGGAGGTGAAGGTGCTGTTCATGAACCCATAGAAGGAGACAATAACAATCAGGCAGCACCAAGTGGTGGCTTACCTACACTTCGTCCCTATTGGGGAAGTTTGTTGTATTCATGACTTTGGCTCATGGGAAGATCTGGGGCTACTGGCTCGCTCCTCATTTGGCATACTGACTGTAGTACCATAGGAAGTGCTCACAAGATTATTGACAGAACAACAAGATAAGGCTATGGCCTTATTTGAAAAGTATTGGGATATTTTTGCTAATGATGATCATGACCTGGGGTGCGCTCAAGGGGTGGTACATTGGATAGACATGGGGATCACCCTCCCATTTGTTCACGACCTATTAGACATTCAAAAGCAGCGGAAGAGGTTGTCTCCAATGAAGTAGATAAACTTATTGAGCAAGGAATGCTAGAGCCATCAAACAGTCCGTGGGCGTCACCTGTGCTCATTGTAAAAAAGAAGGATGGCATGAACCGAGTGGTTAATGACTATCATAAACTCAATAATGTAACAAAGAAGGATTCTTACCCTCTTCCATGGATTGATGATGCGTTAGACCAATTGGGCGGGGCAAACTATTTTTCCACCATGGATCTGATCTCGGGGTATTGGCAGATCAAATTGCCATTAACAGAATAGGAGAAATGTGCGATCATCACCTCAAGAGGATTGTTCCAGCTGACATGCATGCCGCAAGGGTTGTGTAATGCTCCGGCTACATTCCAGCATGCCATGGATATGATTTTAGGTGATTTAAAGCTGTCCTGCATCTTAGTTTACCTTGATGACATCAATGTGTTTTCGCGGACATTTACAGAGCACCTAGACCACTTGGAGCAAGTGTTTCAGCGCCTTGCTGCCACTAATATCAAAATTAAGCCTTGAAAGTGCCATTTCTTTAAGGAGCAATTAGAATACCTCAGGTTTGTCATGGATTCACATGGGCTTAAACTGCAGCCAGCTAAAGTGGAAGCAATAAGCAAGATGACTCTCCCAGTGAATAAGCGGGACATTCAAGTGTTTCTGGGAATGGTTGGGTATTACTGATGGTTCATTCCCAATTTCAGCTGCATCAGGGGCCCCACTTTTCGAGCTATTAAAGAAAAACGCTTCTTTTGATTGGACAGAACGATGCCAGAACGCTTTTGATGTATTGCATACCGCATTAGCAAGTGCACCCATTTTGCAATACCCCAACTTTGATAAGCCATTCATTGTGCAAATGGATGCCTCACTCTCCACTATAGGGGCAGTATTATCTCAGAAGGACGATGATGGCGTGGAGCATCCTGTTGCCTTCTGTAGTCGAAGTTTTAACTGTCACAAACAGAACTACACCATTACTGAGCAAGAATGTTTAGCGGTAATTTACGCTTATAAACAGTTTTGAGTATATCTGCATGGGGTGAGATTTCAAGTAGTGACGGATAACGCTTCCTTGCGCTGGCTACAAAATCTTTGTGAATCGGAGAGATGGCTTGCACATTGGGCGTTGAATCTGAAAACATATGATTTTGAGATTTTGCATCGACCAGGATCAAAACATCAAAATGTGGATTGTCTCTCTAGGCTGCCAACAGTCACAATCACAGAAGATCTAGATGACATAATGTATGAGAAGATGGTGGTAAATAAATTTCAGGATGAGCTGCCACATTGATCAAGGTACTAGATGGACTCAGGGCGGATACCTTTCTACATGGGGGAGAACTATATAAGCAGATTGGCGACACGACGTTGAGTTTCCCTAAGCCTTCAGCTTGACCTGCAATAATAATGGATGCTTATTGGGCTGTAGGTCATGGAAGATTGAAGAAAACACTGAAGATGTTGTGACCACAATACTGCTGGGAGAGCATGCATTACAACATATTAGAAATGATTAGTTGTTGTCATCAGTGTCAAGTGGAAAAACCATTCCACAAGAGAACCACATACCAGTCAGTAAAACCCTGGTTCACCTGGCACACCGTTTCTATTGATGTAGTAGGACCTCTGCCAACTAGTACCAATTGATCCAAGTATATTATCATCTCTATAGATCATCTGACTTGATGGGTGGAGGCCAGGGCCATCAACAATTTGGGCGTGGTCACTAATTCCAAATTCATCATGGAGTGTGTTGTACAGCGACATGGCTGCCCACAATTCATTTTAATGGATAATGGAACCAATTACACTTCACACATTCTGCCAAAGTTTAATGAGTTGATGGCGATCTGTGAGGTTTTGACCACCCCATATCATCTGGAGTCTAATGGAATGGTGGAGCGGGTTAACAGAACCTTAGTGAACATCCTCCATAAATTGGTAAATGATTGACCCTCAGAATGGAGCGCCCTTCTACCCACAGCTGTATTCACATACAATATTGGCTATCATTTGTCCACTGGTAAGAGCCCATTTCAACTACTGTATGGCCAACATCCAGCTCTGCCAGCCTTGCTATATTTGTGTGTAGAGGACACTGGTGGTGAGAATCCTCAGCGATATCTGAAGCAACTCACAAATACATTAATCAAGTTGCAAACGGAAGCCTACTCCACCAATTTGGCTAAAAAATTTGTGACCAGGTGGTCAACCAGAAGTGCTGGAGTGGACTTCCATTGTTCGCTGTAGGGGATTATGTTTTATTTCACGACCAGCATCGATTTGGATAAAAAAATAAGCTCTCTGACATTTGGGTTGGCCCATTCGAGATTAATGAGAAGACTGACATGGATGTCTACACAATTAAGGAACCCGCTGGGGGTTGGGTTATCAACTGAGTCCACGCAAAGTTCCTTTGAGCATACAAAAAGTAAGAACCTATCACCCATTCAAGGAGGGGGCAATGTCATGATTCCAACATGACTGGATGATAAGCTCTAAGTCAATATGGCGGAATGTATAGAATCTGCTGGAATTGAACTGTTACAGGTAATTTAAGCGCTTTGAAATGAGGCATTTGGTAAATTGAGCGGATTTATGCCAAGATTCAATACAAATGAGAGTAAGCTGAAAAGGGAAGCAGAATAGAAGAGTACCAATCTGAGGATGCATCCATCTGGGGAACCTAGGTATAAAGAGTCTGATGGAAGTTAAAGGTTTAGAGGTTTTTTAGAAGAAGGGAGATCGCGCAGATAAGTCTACAATTAATATTAAAATAAAGGTCAAGATAAGGGGCGATAGCTCCATACATAATTTATTAAGTATCATTATAAATTGGCGATCCTCATATTGTACAATTTGGTTGCTCAGTGGCTCATACCCTGTGCAAAACCAACTCGGTGGAATTGAGCTTAAATGCTAAGAATTAATAGATGAAATGAGTAACCCATGTTCCACTGTCTTGCTTATTTCATCTCTGACCTCCACTTCCATTGCTCTTGAACTATGAACAGGTCTCATTTGTATCAGCAGACATTCCCCAGTATCAACTTTGTGGAGTACGCTTTTTGCGCATCCTAAATTATGATCATTCTGAGCAAATATCATCTGATTTTTTCAAATAATTGGAGCTCATCCTCCTGCTGATCCATAGTTAGATCAGCTAGCTGCTCATGATCCACTAATACGTTGACACTTTTGGCAACTCTCGCTGGAAATCCCATTTCATAAAATGATCCAAATTCATAAAAAGCATATAGTTCCACTGTTGGGAGCAAGTGTATAAATGCAATGGTCTGCTTTTTTTAATTTTCATTGGCTTCTCTCCCAGATTAGCTGCTAATACTCATATCTCTTTGTGACCTGGCATCAAGATCCCTGGCACAACCCACGGTTCAATCCTTGATTTTTCCCAGGGATTGATGATTTCTCCATATAGCTGTTCTGGAATTTCCACTTTTAACCCGGTGTTAACTATGATTTGAGCCCCTGGTGGAATAGTGTTTACTGTGTTTGCTCTTAGAGGTATTCCCCAATTCTCCATAATTTCTGTTGGCATTGTTTCCGTTTCCATCCAACTAGTTTATAGTGAATGGGTATAATACCATCACTATAAATTAAATTGGCAAAGTTATTCTTCCTTGTCAGTGGAGGTTCTCCTTTCCGCTGGTAAACCAAAGGCAACGTCTGCCCCAATATCGTCAGAATGTTTTCCTCAAAATAACAATTCACCCCACACTTCCTCAAGAACTCTGTACCAATAATTATATCATAGTTTGGATTGACCAGTACTATAGTGGGAGCTGACACCATCAGCAATCCAAACCAAAGTGGTAACGCACTGTAGTCTCCACATGAGATGGTAACATCAGGTCCAGCCATTCCATACTCTTTTTGGTCCTCCAAATCCAGTGAGATTTTCATACTTTTCACTCAATTTGGTGGAAACAATGTTGATTGGCGCTCCACTATCAGTTATGGCTCAGACGCTTATCCTATTGACTAGAATATTGACATAGGTACACTCTGAGTACTGTAATAAAGTATTCACTGAATGGATAGCAGCCTTATTTACCAAATCAAGTGTGTGGATTATTTGAGCAATAAATTAGGGATGACTCCTTGATCGCGCTGATAGGTAAAGAAATGTTAGCCTCATCCAACTTCATTTTAACTAAGTCTTCAGGGCTATCAACAGATCTAACTTTATCTGCTTGCTGTCGTATGTAGGGCCAAGTGACTCCACTAACAATTTTGGGATTGATCCCCTTCACTTTGGCTCAAGTTATAGCGTTGACATCCAAGTTTATTCCCTGATGGAGCGGATCAGGTGAGTCATCATCCACGAATAGATCAATAATATTGATTTCCTCCCTCATTATGTAAGGCAGGACAGGTTTATCAGCAGTACTAGATTGTCCCTGATCTAGACTGCTGGTCCTTTTCCCAAATCTGAAACAGTCTCTTGAGGTTAAATGAGATTAATCTGATCCTTTAAAATTCTTTCCTGACACTAAACATTTACATGGCCCAGCTTCCCACATTAGAAACAGCGGTTTGTCAATTTGTCCGCTCATTTTTGAACTTCAGGTTTACTTTCTGACACAACTTGACCCTCAGATTATTTAGATGGCTCAGCAAATTTGACAATATTTTGGGCCTTCGTTTGAATTACTTTAAAAGTACAATTGGGAGCATCAAACGTGGCTCCAAGCATCTTCAGATGGTCTACCATCTGAGAGGTCATTGTTTCAGTTACTAGCACTGCCACCATAATCTGATGCAAGTCTTGGTAGGGCCAAAGTGCCGACTGCATGGCTATGCATGCATCAAAGTCGCTTAACACATTTGCTTTTGCCAAGATCTAAGCTTCTTGGTAAAAACGGTCAACAAAATTAGCCAGAGTCTCATCTTTAAGGAACTGAAAACCCATGTACTCTTGTTTACTATTTGCCATCCAAGTAGAGCTTCCAAATTCCAACATAATGGTGGCTTTGGCTTCCGCATATGACCAATTGTCCCCATTGAGGTGAGGAAGCACCATATTTTGGCAGTCTGTGATAAGGCAGTTCATTATGGTTACTGCTTTTTGTCAGTCTGCATAGCCAAACATGGTCATCTCAAATAAGTGGAAAAACGCTAGGGCGTTATCCCAGTGAAAGGTGGGTAATTTTAGCATATTTCAAAATTCCTCAGTTGTTCCACTAATAGGAGATCCTGACCCAGCTACTTGAAAAGCCATAGGAGTGGCTTCGGGAGTTATTTCTGACATACCAGCAAATGGTTTGGGCATATTTTGGGGTGGAGAGGTCTTCCTGATTGGAGTTTTGCATGCCTTTGCTTCAACATCATTCACCTCGAATTGTTCACAATCACATTGATGTTTCTCCAATTCCTCTATTTGCTTGTTCATTTTTGCCATATCCTCATGAAACTGTCAGATGCATTCTTGATCCACTTCCCATTCAGTTTTCTGAAATAAAATTTCCTTGACAAGTTCACCCTCTTTCCGCTTCAAAGAGGTTACTTTTCCACATAGGTCGTTATTAACTATTCCCAATTGTTTGAGCATCTCTTCCGCCTTGATCATATAAGCCTCTAATGTACTAACATTATATTGAGATGCTGAGATGAGCACATTTTCATTGACGGCCTGTAGTTCTGCCCAGAGCTTCTGAAGCTCTTCCTTAAAAAGACATTGTTATTTTAAATTGTCTTTTGACAACTCAACTATCTCTGTAGTAAGCACCAATGTTAAAATCTTGGGCTTTATTGGCTCACTTTTACCCCCTGAATTTCAACTGCACAGATTCGTGAATACTTGTGTTGATTAATAATATGAATTGGGGAAATAATAGTATGAAGACTATTAATATGGTTGGTTACCCAAAAGCCACGTTGAGAGTATTGTCCAACGCTAAACAGGTGCTTCTTTGTCTTGAAAATGTTATGATACTGGTAGGGAACACTTTCCCTATCCTCTTCACGCAGAGCCAAGCGGAGATTTAATAAAACTAACCTAAGGATATCTGATCCTTGCACACTTTCTTAAGAGTAATGTTAAAATAACCCAGTGTTAAAACAACTAAGCTAATATCAATTTTAATCTGCTTTTATTAGGTAATTATTTGGGGTTTTTATAGTTAGAATTGGCACACAACTTTTCAGCTGTCCAATGAGAATATTTGTGCTCTTATACTGGTTTGAACCTCAGTGTTAGGCATCAAATCTCGTTGGGTACCATTGCCTTGGGTTTCTTAGGCAGCATAATCCTTGGGTGTTTGTCAGACCAAACAATTGGTATTAGGTACTTGAAACCAAATGTTTTAGCTGATGACAATTCTACTCTTCCTCTGGCATTCAAAAGTTTTGGCAGTTTCTGATGACTCCAATCTGTTCCGCTCTGAACGATTCCCTATAATTTGACTATTGGGTGTTATCCCAATATTGAATTATTGCTTAGTATTGTTGGGGATGATGCCCAACAAAATTATCATCTGTTGGTGGCCCCAATTATCATTGGGGATGATGCCCGACAATAATTCATTAGTCAGCGGCCTCTTTTATCATTGGAGATGATGCCTGACAATATTCTCATCAATCAGACACTATTGCTGATCCTATACAATTATAACCTAATTGTTAAATCTTATATTTGGTCAAAGGGTTGGATTATGTGGTCATCTGCAATTCCAACACCTTGTTATTTTTCCACTTGACAAAGTGGTAATCACTTGACCAGAATTATTTTTTTGTATAACTAACAATTTCTAAAGCTTGGAGCACCCCTATAGTGATAACCAGAATATTGGCTTAATGCAGATGTTGAGCTAAAATCATTGTTTTATGGGATCTTGGAGATGTCTAATTTCATGATTTTAGCTTCTCTCTTGATAGCCAGTGACAAAATAGATTCCTCACATACAATATCATAGGCACTTTTTTATTATGAAGGATTTTTATGTAACTTTTTTAATAAGTACATATTTTGCACTTAAAAGTACTATACTTGTGATAGAGTGTAATTTATTATGCAATCTAATAAATATTTGAAATTTAGAATTTTTTACTAATTATAATGATTAGTATTTATAAGGTGCATGGAAACTCTTAAGGCAATAGGGACGTCTAGTTCCTATATGATCAGCACCTTCTCTGCCCCTTCAGATTGAGGGCCAATCAATGGTCTTTGTCAGTGAATGCCATCTGGTGGCTACAACTCCATTTTTAGAGCTTTCTGATTGTGTCATATGTAGTTGGGAAGACGATTTAGGTGGTTGTCAAAGGATGATATAAAGGAATCAACGCCATGTTATGATCCTTGATTGGACTTCTTTTGCCTTTTTCATTCTTAGTCCTTTTAATCAGAGGGAGACAATTGGTGGTTGATTCATGAGGGCTTAATTTCAAAGTTGGGAGTTTAATCTGTTTCCTATGTCATACTCCAACGCACCCAAACTAGCAAGTAGGACAAAGCCAATGCAAAGCTGAAATTAAGGGTTGTAAGGTTTATAAAACCCAGTGTAGTGGTAAAAATTTAGAAAAATAATAATCAAAATGAAGGTTTTCTTGTTTTGATAGGGTAGCTTTATACCTTGGAAGTTAAGGAAATAAAACATGCATATGATTTAGGGAAACATTTTTAAAGATTAGCAAAGCTTAATTAACTGCCATCAGATGAGATTTTGGCAATGGTTGCCAATATGAAATCTAAATGGACACTTCAGTTTTTATAGATAATAGTTTAAGTTTGCCAAGCTATGATGAAATGAGTTGTTCATTTGGGTTGCACCCATATACAGAGTGTTGAATGGTTGACTGGATATAAATTGTTGGTAATTATAAATCAAAAATATCCTAAGTATATCTGAACTTAGGATTTGTGGCCTAGCAATTCCACTTAATAATATTTGACTATGATGACATGGGCACGGGGGCTTTGTTAGTTTAGTCATACCTATAATTATAACTGACTAAA
>JAKSZP010016808.1:0-13350 GCA_022478985.1 Massospora cicadina | reverse complement strand
AATAATCAAAGCAAGTATTCACAAATTTGTGAAGTTGAAATCTAGGGCCAGAAGCGAGCCACCAATCCAGGCCAAGATTTTAACAACAGGGTTGTATATCAGATTAGAATACATAGGGGACACCCCTGTTAACAAATGTAGGGAGTTTATTATATGAAGTTGGTCCAAAGTAAGGTCCACTGCCCATGTATTTTGAGAGGAAGTTGCATAGCATCAGAGTACTTTTCTAAGGACATGTGTCAGGAAAACAGCAAGTTAGAATTAGACCAGCCTGCCAGCCTAGGTTCCAAAGCACCCAAACGGCAAACCAGAATGCCAAAGGCACTGCTGCTGATACAACGGATATGAAACTAGAAAGGGTTTTGGCTAATAACTGCTGATGAGCCAAAATCTCATACAAGCACATAATGAAATACCAGACAAATATGGCCGTTAACCCCAAGGTGTGTGTGAGTGCCAGCGGAAAAGGTGGTTTATTTTTCAACATATAAAACTAAATTTAGGGAAAGGTTTTTAATGGAAAATAAAGGAAGAAATTTGATCAACAATTTTATCATTGCGATGCAACTGATTAAATAGTGGCTGATTGATGATAGAACAAGCCAGGATCAGGTCCCTCAAGTTTGACCTAACTGGCAAATATTTGGGAATGGGGGAAGATAAGCTCAATGGGAACTGACATCAGAGGATTTGACAGCAGACCGAGTCACTGTCAGTTTGACCTCAAATGACTGAACTGAGACTTGACTGAATTTCCAGCAGTTGCACAACAGCGTCTGTCCTAACAAGCAATGGGAATTCCCCAAGGCCACCCCATGTAGGGGTGGTCCCAATTGTTTGGGAACGGGTTTAAGATGCCTAACCCACCCATGCCTGGTCGCTGGAAATTTGTTCAGTCAAAGGTTCTGCGTTTGCTGCAACTCCCAATTTGCCAGATGGGAGCTGCACATTAGGGGATCATCCCCGATGATTTTGAGAGGGGGTTAATTTTGATGATTGCACTGCTGGCTGAATTGAAACTGTTGGCAATTCCAGCCAATAATCCAATCTTCATCCCTTTTTGACTATGCGAATTCTGATGGTTGGGCTTAATTTCCATCAGTTTTGACCAATTGACTTCAATTTGGCAATCTTGGCACAGATTTCCTTAATCTGGCAAATGAGTTTGGCCGAGGGGAGTGAAGGTACTGGGGGAGGGATCTGAAGAGGGAAGGCTGTTACCTAGCACTCATCTACCATGTGGGCAAGGTCGTCCTGAGTGATGAGGGGTATGGCCGCCCTCTTTGGCCCTTTTTTGCTTGGAAACATGAAGAGCGACCGATCTATGAACTGGGGACGTTCCCCTGGACTTACATTACCCTTTCCTTTTTCCAAAGGAAGGGCATCACTGCCGGGAAACTGCATGAGGGCCACATTTTTATGAGCCTTGGGCAGTTTGATCGCCATTACCGTTGTGACTTTTTGGGGGGGATGGGGAGTGTCAGGATTAGACTTATGAAACGCCTCAACCAGTTCCATACAGTTTGCACAGTTGCTGGCCTTAACCAAACTGTTCTCATAGGCTGGATACCCCTTCCATGAAACAAGATACTGAACTGACCGCCAGGATTTGCAGGATGCTAAGATTTTTTCCACCTCATCTTCTTCTGCATCCTCTATCACAATTGGTTTGGGTTTGGTGGGGATGATCCACTTGAATGGGGACAACAGAGACATGTGGAAGATGGGGTGCTGTTTCCAATGAGCTGGCAATTTTTATTCAAAAAGCACCTATGCCCAAGTCTTACTCCACCAGATGGGAACCCAAAAGCTTGCTTGCAAACTTCCAGGAAGGTACCTGCATCTGCAGATGGCGAGTATCTAACATAACGTGAGGGCCCAACGCAATATCATGGCCAGGAAGCCATTTTTGATCTGCAAACCGTTTATAATCATAGATAGCCTTTGTGAGATGCTCCCTCACTAAGGACTGGGTAGACCGAATATGCTCAACATGATCTGCGGCAGCAGGAACCTCTGGACATATACAGGGACTGACCAGAAAAGAGGGATTATAACCCAATGTTACTTTATAGGAGAAAACGCCGTAGAAGTGTGAGTACCATTATTATAGGCAAAATGGGCGAGAGAGAGGTCATTGGCCCAAGTATCATGGGCGGCTGAAGCGTAACAATGCAAATACTGTTCCAAAATTTGGTTAACCCACTCAGTTTGTTCGTCAGACTGGGGATGGTATGTGGTGGAACAACAAGGGGCGATTTATAAGATGGATAAAAGCTCATTCAAAAACCGCACTGTAAATTGGGGCCCACAGTCAGTAATGATCTCCTGTGGGAGACTAAACATTGAGAACACATGGCACACGAAGAGCTGAGCGGTTTCTTCAGATGTGATCACAGAAGTACAGGGAATAAATAGGGAAAATTTGGTGAAGTGATCTACCACCACCATCACTACCATAAACCCATTAGAACAGGGGAGTTCAACAATAAAATCTACAGACACCAATGTTCATGGACCCTCCGCCTGTTGTAATGGGTGTAGGAGACCATTCCTTCCTGAGCGGTCCAACTTTGCTCAATCACAGGTAATGCAGTCGGCAATCCAAGCTGGAACGTCCTTAGTTAAGCCCGCCCAATTGTAGGTTTGCTTTATCAATTCAATGCATTTTTTGTTGCCTGGATGGCTGATTGTGGGAGGGTCATGATACGCTCAAAATACATCAGCTCTGAAGAAAGGGGGAACCCAAATTTGCGATCTAAAATAAATGAGACCCTCCACCAAGGAGTACAGAGAGTGTTTATATTTTGAAGGGACAATTGCTCGAATAACTCCACCCCTTTGGGGCAGGTCATTTTCCAGCTAAAACCTGAGCAACGAGTGGGGTGTTGAGAGCAAGGGCAAATGAAGAGATGACAGGAGGAACAATTGATAAAATTTAGCAGCGGGAATCATGGTAATAAGTTCCACTTTCTCTGAATCTGGGGGACAGTGGGCTGGGTTGCAGCTGAGAAAATTGGGAAGTATGTTAAGCACACCTTTTATGAATTCATATTTAAAATTGAAACTGCACAAGTCCCAATAGGTACAAGCTTGCTGATGCGCCAATTTTTGGGGTTTACGGAAATACAAGAGAGCTTGGTGATCCGTGTGAACAGTTAACTCATGCTAGGCACCCTGTAACAGATACTGCTAATGAATCAATGCCCATGCCAAAGCTGCCAACTCCTTATCGTAGATGGCCCAGGATTGCTCCATAGAAGTAAATTTTTGGAAAATGTAGGCGACCAGATGTTCCAAGTCCTTGCGCTCTTGGAGAAGCACTGCCCCTAATGCCACCAATGAGGCATTTCATGCAACAATATACGGCTTGGCAGGATCCATGTGTTTCAGGACAGGAGTGGATAAAAACACTTCTTTGATTGACTCGAATGCCTGCTGGCATTTGGGCGGCCAATGAAATGGTACATTCTTACTGGTGAGGGGGTGAGTGGGCAGCCAACTGGGAAAGAGCCAGGGAAATTTTTTTAGAAAAATGATGGTTCCCAAGAAGCTCCGTAATTGTTTCTGGGTTGATGGAGTAGGCCATTAACGGATAGCATCCAACTTATTGGGAGGAATTGCATAGCCATCCTTAAGGATGAGGTTCCCAAGAAAGGTAACTTCCTCTTTATAGAAATCACATTTAGAAGGCTTGACAAACAGCCCACCTTGTACAAAGCAGCCATGACCGCTTACAAGTCTATAGCATGTTGTTTGGGAGTTGGGGAGTGAACCAGAAATTCATCAATATATGTGACCGTGCAAGTGAACTGGAGATCTCCCAGTACACTGGTAATCATTCATTGAAATGTAGCAGGAGCATTCTTCAGTCCAAAGGGCATACGCGGAATTGGAAAATGCCTCATTTCATCCAGATCGCTGTTAGCCAATCTTGCCCTTCCATTACCTGAATCTGGTTGAAGGCATTAACAAGATCCAATTTAGAGAACACATGAGATTTGGTGATTGCTTAGCTGAGCGTCTGCTCCAGGGGCAGGGGGTAGGGATCATAAACCGTAACTTTGTTTAAATGTCCATAATCCACACAGGGATTGAGGGAACCATCAGCTTTTTTGGTGAAGATGATGGAGACGCAACTGGCAATGTCTCTTTAAACAACCACTCTTTTTTAAGCATATCATATAACCCATTGTTGAGTGCAACCTCCTCCTCCGCTGTGTGGGGATACAACGAACAGTTGATATTCACCAACTGTACTGTTGTACGGAATCCCAAGTCAAATTTGGTGTGAGGGGGAAGATGGTCCGCCTTCTTAGAATCAAAAATACTCCAATAGCACATCAATTCTTCAGGAAAATTGGACGGAAGGCCCAAAGGGGAAACGAGGGAAGTAATGGAGCTATGACCTTGGGTTTTCTTGAGAGTAACAACTATAGGAAATTCTCCCTCCGTTTGATCATTGGCAAAAGACAACATATTTGACATTAGATGAATCTTAACATGTTGCTGACGCCACCATCCAACTCCTAAAAATGGGAACACCAAGTTTGGCATTGCTGAGAACTGATTGCAGAAGCTGAACTGGCGTACTGAGAATGAAACTGGCTGGCGAACTAGGTATGAGGTTTGGGAGGCTGAAAAAGCAACCATCACCAAAGGACCTACATCCAGGTCAAGTTCCAATTGTTGGGCTAGTTCAACACTCATGAAATCGCTTATGGCTCCGGTATCCACAAAAGCCTCAAAGGAGACGTGGTGGGACCCAATACTAATCTTCATGGGTAGTAAGAAGTAAGCAAAGTTCTCTTTATTGGTAGTTGTGGTTGAATCCAGTGATACCAAAGAGATGGTAGTGGAGTCAGGGGAAACCGCTAGGTTCATAGGGGGAGTAAGCTCATCACAAGTCAGATTGTCAGAACCTACTGACATGGGCACAATAGCCGCGGCAACTATGAGGTGTGGACTGGACATTTTGAGTGAAACTAGGCTATTATGGACAGGAAAAAGTTTCTTCACATCCTGGTTCAGATGAAGAGAAGGGGCCATTGCTATGCTAATATTTATGAGAAAGGCGGAAATGGTTAGTAATAATGGTTGGTCAATTATGTCAGGCAAACAGCAAGTTAGAATTAGACTGTCCTGCCATCCTAGGTGCTGAAGCACCCAAATGGCAAACCAGAATGCCAAAGGCACTGCTAATGGTATGACAGATATGAAACTAGAAAGGGTTTTGGCCAATAACTGCTGATGAGCCAGAACTTTGTACAGTCACATGATGAAATACTAGACAAATACAGCCATTAACCCTGAGGGGTTTGTGAGTGCTGGCAAAAAAGGCAGTTTATTTTTCAACATAAAAAACTAATTTTAGGGAAAGGTTTTTAATGGAAAATAAAGGAATAAAATTTGACCAGCAGTTTTCTCAGTGCAATGCAACTGATTAAATAGTGGTTGATTGATGAGGGAACAAGCCAGGATCAGGTCCCTCAAGTTTAGCCTAACCGGTGAATAATTGGGAATGGGGGCAGATAAGCTCAATGAGAACTGACATCAAAGGATTTGGCAGCAGGCTGAGTCGCTGTCAGTTTGACCTCAAATGACTGAACTGAGACTTGACTGAATTTCCAGCAGTTGCACAACAGCGTCTGTCCCAACAAACAATGGGAATTCCCCAAGGCCACCCCATGTAGGGGTGGTCCCAATTGGTTGGAAACGGATTTGGGATGCGCAACCCACCCATGCCTTGTCGCTGAGCCATTCGTTCAGTCAAAGGTGCTGCATTGACTGCAACTCAAATTTGCCAGATGGGAGCTGCACATTAGGGGATCATCCCCGATGATTTTGAGAGGGGGTTAATTTTGATGATTGCACTGCTGGCCAAATTGAAACTGTCAACAATTCCAGCCAATAATCTAATCTTCATCCCTTTTTGACTATGCGAATTTTAGTAATTGGGCTATTTTTCCATCAGTTTTGGACTGATCAACTTCAATTTGGTGATCTTGGCACAGATTTCCTTAATTCAGCTAATGAGTTTGGATGAGGTGAGCGAAGGTAACAGGGGAGGGGTCTGAAGAGGGAAGGCTGTTACCCAGTGCTTGTCAACCACGTGGGCGAGGTTGCCCTGGGTGATGAGGGGTACAGCTGCCCTCTTTGGCCCCTTTTTTCTTGGAAATGGGAAGAGCGACCAATCTATGCACAGGGGACATTCCCCTGGACTTACAATAGGTTAGTATGCTCCATTTGGCCGTTGGATTGGGTTTGATAAGCTGAGGATCTGTAAAGCTTAATTTTCAGCTTATCACACAATGCTTCTAAAACTGAGAGGTAAACTGAGGTCCCCTGTCATTAATTATTTCCTGAGGAACCCCAAACAAGGCAAATACATGAGTCACAAAGAGCCATGTAAATTCCTTACCTGTAGTAGTTGTCAAAATGGTATAAAGATTGCATATCTGGTGAAATGATCTACAACCATATGATAGTGTCATAACCATGTAACCTTGATAAACTTACAATTAAATCCACTAAAAGTGATCTTCATGGTTCTGCCGCTTTTTAGAGTGAATGTAGGATACCGTTCCTCTATGTCCTATCTTATTTGACCTTGCATAGATCAAACATTATAAATCCTGGTAGGAACTTCCTTTTTCAACCCATTTTAATCATACCCTCATTTAAAAAATTATACATTTTTCGTTCCATGGTTCTCATAGTAGGGTGGATATGATGTTTTCTTATGACGCGGGAATGCAGCTAAGAGGGAACGCATACCTTACTGCAAAGATATATCACCCTGCCTTTTTGAAAATACCATCCAGAAGGTGTTTTTTCGGCGTTACCCTTTGCTAGAAGGTCCTCACTTCATAATCTGTAGACTGGGATTCCAGAAAATCATCCAGGAGAGAATGTTCATTGACAAGGGGATACTAGGACTGAATCAGATGGATTTTTTATACTCATAGCTTCAGTAGGTGAAGCAGGTATAACAGGTATACTGGGGGATGTAGAACTGCAAAACTTAGGTTTAAATTGAGATTTGGTCTGGGTTTAGGCTTGGAATTTGGTGTGGAGGAAGCAACTAAGATAATGGATAGAGGGGGAGGAGCTATGACCTGCTCAGAGGGAATTGTCATGACTAATCCAGAGACTGTATTCAAAGAGGTCCCCATTAGAGTTTATGGCTCAGATAACAAGTATAAAATGGACATCCCCTTTACAAACTCAGACTCAAGATGAAGCTTAGGAGGTCGCGGCGAGGCTAGTCTGCCTATGCTCAAACTTTTGGGGTTTGCAATAGTAGTTAAATGACTTATGGTCAGTGCACACAACCACAGGATACTTAGCTCCCTGCAAGAGGTACCGCTAGTGCATATGACCATAAAACTGCTGACAATTCTTTATCATAGATGGCTCAAGCGCACCATGATGCTTATTTTCTTAGAAAAGTAAGCACTGATTGTTCTCTTCCCTCATGTTCTTTCAGATAACTCTCTAAATTCTGTACCAGAGGCATCATATGTCACAATGAATGGCTTCTCTCATCTCCATAACGCAAAACTGGGGTGGTGAAAAATTTTATTGCTTCAAATGCCTGTTGGCATTTAGTAGTTCAAAGGAATGGGGCGTTTTTCCCTATGAGGGGGTGATGGGTGAATTTAATTCTTCAATGGTAGGTGAGAATTTTTAGAGGAAAGTGACAGAACCTAAGAAGCTGCGCAGTTGCTTCTGTATCACTAAAGTGAGCCCTGAGCAGATACCTCCAATTTGGAAGGCACAATGTCATACCCAGCTTTATGTATCAAGTTCCCCAGAAAATGAGCTTTATCCTTATAAAACTTGCATTTAAAAGTCTTAGCAATCAGTCCAGCTTTTTAAGTGCAGATGATACAGCCACCAAGTCCTTAGATTTCTGCTCTGCATTAGGGGAGTGGATTAAGATATCATCCACATAGGCGATTGCACAAGAACCTGAGATCCCCCAAAGCGTAATTATTGCAGTTCTGAAACACATCTGGAGCATCCTTTAATTAAAATGTAATAATTTTAAACCAGTACATTCCATAACAGGTGAATATTTCTATCAGCTACTCTTAGCCAGACTATACCCGCACTTGATGGAAAGCGTTCACCAAGTCAAAAGAGAAAACTTTGGATTTAGAATATCCCATGAAATGCCGCCTCAAGGGGTAGTGGGTATGGATTGGGGACTTTCACATTGCTCAAGTGTCCATAGTCTACGCACAGTTTCAGAGTACTATCAGGCTTCTGTGCAAAAACTACTGGCAAAGATACAGGAGAGTTCTTCTTGACTATAACGGTTGAAGCACTTCCCAACCAGCATACTGCCTTAGTTTTTGGACTCAGGGTTAATTCAAAAAAATTTGATATTGAGAAACGTCGTCCTGGACAAAATTTGTTCCTAGAGTATCATTTCAGGATTTTGAGATGGATAGAATTCCTCCTGAAGCCAATGATTCTGTTCGCATAAATTATAACTCATTGCTCAGGACCTCAGAGGCCAAAATAATTAGTGAACCAGATATAGGTTGGCAAAGCTAAATTTATGGTAAGTTGAAGCGCATAAGTAAGTGAAGTCAAACTTAAAGTTTCTTAGTTTCGTTTTTAAATATATAACAACTAAGAATAAAGGCATTACATATTATATATAACTGTCATTTTGAACCATATTAATAAACCGCTTACTTATGGAGACGGAGAGCGTTTTAGTCAGACAATTGCCTCACTTCATGATCTTACTTTAGGCCAGAGTTTGTTACTTAGCACTAGTATCTTTGCTACTATTTTTATGGGTTTTCAATTAGGTTTTGACGAAATGAATGTGTCTGAAGATGGATATCTGGTTTGATATCACTACTTTGGTTATTACCCTAATTAAACCTACCTTATTCATTTTTGTCATACAAGTGTTAACTCATGCGTTACATTGACCATCCACCCCTTAGTTACCATATCTTCAGTATATAACTTTAACGCCTGGTTTCCCCAGACTTAAAGTGATAAATTGGCAGTTTATTTTGATCAGGTCACTGGTTATTTGAAAACTCAGATCAATTTATAAGTGATTTGGCATTTTACTGGCGCCATCCATATTAATCTAACTTGAAAGGACCGAGGATGAGGTGCAAAATAGGTAAATCAGGCACAATATTTGTAAAAAATTATTCACAGTTGCTGCCACTGTATTTCTCATTGCCAAAGTAGAATAAGTAGAATTTCACCTAAGTGAGCATTGGAGTAAAAACTAACATATAACGCTTAAAGTCAAACTCACTGATTGGCTGCTCCACCATCCTATTCCAAAGATTACTGGGTAGAACAACTATGGGATCGCCGCAAAGTGGACTGCAAATTCATACTTATGGGCCACAAAACGCAAGGGTTCACAAAAAGGGTTGTGAGCATAGGGACCCGAGATGCCCTCAAGACTGAGGAACCTGAGTTGACCACAAGATCCAAAGCTTGAACAACCTTTAGTTCAATAAAAATTGTCTAAGGTTCCAGTGTCCACCAAGGCAGTTACAGTTACCTTGCATTGCCCTACCAAAATATGATTGGGAAACATAAAATTAGACATAATCAACTTTATCAAACTCATTAAGGGAACAAAGGGTTGAATCATCTTTTTTACCTTGGAGATCATGAGCACCTTAGTGAAGTTTTATGAACGTGTGGGCATAGCTGCTGGCCGCGCATAGATAAAGTTTCAGACTGGATTTATCAGGGCCTGACAAAGGCCGCACATATGAAAGATCCTCATGAATTAGGTCCATGCGACGTTTCTCTTCCTCTGATGGACAAGTGATATGAGAGGAATTAATAGATGGATCTTTGAGGCCTATAAGAATTGAAACCGTCTCCATAAGCGCGTTCAAAATACAGGGAATGAGGGATATTCCACAGAGTGAGACCGGTCCAAATGAGCCATTATGGCTTATTTAGGCATCTGGGATGGAGTAAATTTGGACTCTTTGTGATAACCTTGTCCATGTTGTGAATGTTTGATTCCATATTCTTGTACTCTTCAAATCTTTTTGCTCTTGTAGAGGAAGTTGGTGCAATAGTCAAGAGCGCGAAGTTAATCTCCTCCTCAGAGAAATTCACCACTAATCCCGTTGCTTCTCCTCTGTTGTCAAATTTCAAAAACAAGCTTTGGCCTAACTTGAGCAAACTATTGGTAGCCTTAAACTTTACCGCAAACAGTGAAGTGAGGGAAACTAAAGAATTGTGAGTTGCGCCACACAAGTTAATAAGACCTGCTGTAAGATTATAACAATCAGTAGTCCATGGCATCCGTTAAGGAGCACTCTTACAAGGAAAAAGAGACTTTGTTTGGTAGTAGAGTCATTCAAAATCAGAAAGTCTTGAACCAACGACTTCACCTCTATATCATAGGGTTGGGTTATAATTTTAGGAACCTAACGTGCTAAGGAAAGACCTTGATTCTTTCATGGGTGTCTAAAACACATAAGAACAGTCACAGTCCACAAGGCACTGTTGGTTTTTTAAGGGTCTGTTAAAAACTGGTTTTTACTGATGGTTCCCAGCTTTTAATTGCACAGATTCAGTATATGCATAATTCACGTTGCTTGATAGCTATATATGAGCGATAATAATAATGACTATTATTCATAGTTGAATAATTAAACCATATGTGGTCCAACGCTAAACTTGGAATAATCCACGATATACTGATTTAGTAATGAGAGACTACTTCCCTATTCCGTCTGAACTCAATCCACTATCATATTCAGAGGTTCCCAGACTTAGTTTCAGTTAATCTGAGTCGATAATGATACACGTTGAAGGTCTGCTTCTCTTCTAAGGATATCAATCCTTACACTTTATACACACAATTGGATTTACAATTATTGTACTACAACAATAATTAGCTGAAGATGAATAGAACTTAAAACTACTTACAATCATAATAACCTTGATTTATCTGTGTTATGATTTCAGTAAAGTATAGTGGAGATACGCTGAGTGGTTTTTTCAAAAGGTTAAGACCACTGAGCAATAGGTCTGACGATATGAGGATCATCATCCTCAAAGCAACATAATAAACTTTCAATAAATATGGAGTAATCACCCAATGACACTTCTTAATTTAATATAATACTTTTCAGCGGATCCTTCCTGGTCCACTCACTCTCTTCTATTAACAACCCTCCTCTTTCAATCTACTCATCTCACTTATATCTCAGTGACTTTGGTCAATACCAACCATTTTTACTTAGACTATTCATTCGACCATACTATCATTAGTTCCAGAAGGGTTCATCATTTATTAAGTTCAAAATTGCCTTAATTTGAGGCGATCCACTCAATATCTATCGTACATCAACATCTCATTATTTGTTATTTGTTGATATTAACTTATTGCCTGATTAAGAGGTGATCCAATTGTTATCCTTTTAACCCAATACCACTTCATCCTAAAGTGCTCAAACAATTGTAACTCATAATAAAGCTCATCAGATTCTACCCATTCCATCATAACAATTTAGGGCTTATCATCCAGTCATATCAGAATCGTGACATTACCCCCTTTGACTGGATGATAAGGCTCCTATTGCTTATATACTCAGAGGAATTTTGCATGCACTCAGTTAATGATCCGTCTGCTCATGGGGTCCTTGATAGTATAAGCGTTGATACCTGTTTTCTCAATAACTTCAAACAGGCTAATCCAGATACTGGCCAACTTGTGCTTCCACCCAAACCCGTGTTGGTCATGGATAAGAACTATGTCCCCATTTTTGAACTGGGCTAAACTGCTATGCCATACCTGATTGGCAGTTTGATTCTTAATCTTGGCTAGACTGAATGAGTATGCTTCAGTTTGCAATTTTATTGTGTCAGCTAGGGTTGTCAAAGAATGTTGGGGATCCATTCCGCTGGTATCTTCTACACAGGCATATAGCAGCGCCAGAAGAGCAGGGTGTCATCCATACAGTAATTGAAAGGGGCTCTTCCCCGTGGCAGAATGATAGCCAATTTATAGGTGAAGACAGTGGTGGAAAGAAGGGAACTCAAATCTGAGGATCAATCCACTACTAATTTATGGAGTATGTTCACTAAAGTCCCATTGACCCACTAGACCATTCTGTTGGACTTGGGGTGGTATAAAAATTTGTTTAAACCTCATGGATGGCCATTAGCTCTTTAGCTTTAAGAGGATGTGGGAAGTGAAGTTAGTTCCATTATTAATAAGGAGGAATTGAGGGCAGCCATGGCGTTGGACAATAAATTCCACAATGAACTTGGCCACTGTGACCACCCCTAATTCCCATATCGCCCACGCCTCAACCCACCTGGTCAAGTGGTCAATCGCAACCATAATGTATTTTGACCAATTAGCTCCCGTTGGCAGAGGGCCAACGACATCAAGGAAAACCATGTGCCAAGAAAAATGTGGCTTCACTAACCAGTATGAAGTTTTATAGCGGAAAACTTTTCCACTTGGCGCTGATGGCAGCAAGATAAAGTTTCCAACATGTCAAAGTTCATGCTTTTTAATAATAGCAAGGGCGCAACAATTCCAACGTCTTGCGCATGCCACCCGTGTCTGACTTCCCTATGTGCACTCATGATAATGTTAGGCCATGTCAAGGGTTGCAGAATGTTCACTGTTAACTCACCAATACACTTGTACAAATCACCATCCCGCTGGAAGGTATTGGCTCACATTTCACTCAAAGCCTTTATGACTTGCGGCGTCTCATCATCATACTTTCTGATGAACATCTTGTCATATATTATGTTGCACAGACCCGCCGTAACTAAAATTGTTGGTAGTCTCAACAAGCAATCAAGTTCTAGTGTTTTCTCACAGTTGGTGAAGGATCTCGAAGTCAAAGGCCTGCAGTTTGAAGGACCACCAGGCTAGATGCCCTTCAGGCTCCTTGAGGTTCTGCAACAAGCGTAACAAAGCATGATCCATTATGACTTTAAACTTCACTCCAAGCAAATATACTCTAAATTGCTTATATGCATAGACCACCGCTAAGCACTCCCGCTCCAGTTACACTATAGTTATGTTCATGGCAATTCAGACTCCAACTACAGTATGCAATGGGTGCTCCTCCTCTTCATCATCCTTTTGAGATAAGGCCGCCCCCGCAGCAGAAAAGATGCATTCATCTGAACAATGAATCTTATCAAAATTGGGATATTTTAACACTGGCGCACTAATCAATGCCATACAAAGTGTATCAAAGGAGCATTGTCGCCATTCCATCCATTTAAATGCAGAATCCTTTTTAATAACTCATACAGCAGCCCTCCAATACAGCTAAAGTTAGGGATGAAGCGCCGGTAGTA
>JAKSZP010016807.1:0-13388 GCA_022478985.1 Massospora cicadina | reverse complement strand
TTCCACCTTCTCAGTCAGGTGAGCGATGATATCCATTGAGGATGCCCTCGAGAGTCTTTCCAGAAGGTTAGTAAAGATCCTGATTGGATGAGGCTCTGAAGATCCCCGAAGGCATTGAGTCCCAACGCACCCTATAAAGATCGAAGCTTTTTGATTTAATAAAATATTTGGTAAACTAACCTATATTTTTTCCGTTTTCTCTTCAACTCTCAGTTGCGTTTTTTAGCTTTGAGCCACTGTGAACCCTGGCGCCAGTCAAAAGAACTGTAGCGCCAACAGTTACACTACCTCAAACTACCAGTGTGAATCGCTTTATCCTGTTAGGCATTGATCACTTAACCAAATGGGTTGAAGTGGTTGCCTTTCCTTCCCAAACCGCAAAAGCTAATGTCAACTTCCTCCATCAACACTTTTTCACCTGGCATGGTTGTCCCTAGGTCCTACTGTATGACAATGGGAAGAACTTCATCTCGCGGGTGGTAAAGCTTTTGGATACTTCCATGGGACGCAGCAATTCTTTTCTCACCCTACTACAATCCCTCCACAAATAGTACTGTTGAAAGATCAAATAGAACTTCGGTTTCTTTATTATGAAAGATGGCCAGCTCATATTCCCTACACTGGGATAAATTCTTATCTAGTGCCCTCATTGCCAACGTATCAGCTACCATTATATCCTTAAAATTTCTCCCTTCTGTGCTTTATATAGTCAGGAACCAGTAGTACCAGCCCTGATAGCAAAAGACGTCTTCTCTGGTAGGACAGATGATTCTGACACGTTCTGAAAATATTTAGCATAGCGCAATATCCAGCTGCCTTCTGGTGCCATGACTAACTTAGCTAAAAAGGTAAAAAAAGAAGGGGTAGCCACAAATGAGCATAGGAAGCCCCTCCCTTTCTTTCAAGTGTTGGACTTGGTATTGTATTACCATAACCATATCACTCCCAGAAATGAGAAGATTGGGTCTAATTGGTAGGATTTTTTGTAATCACTTATAGGTGAGGATAGGAGTACCTCATTAAGTCCCTTGCTACTGGAGTTATATTCAATTAATTCCATTGCCAGTTCTTGCGCTCTTATTCTCCCCCTAACACTCTTGAAAGGGGTAATGTTGGACAAATAAAAGTCTAATCATATAATAAGATTGTATTAATTAAAGATAAGGATGATAATATGGATAAAATTGGCCAAAAGACTTTGGCCAATTCTCAGTGGAACCCCTCATATTGGGGTAATACTTCTAATGATAATTGTTCAAACAAATTGAGTTTGGGTAGTCATATTGCACTGAATCATCAGCTGAATTCAGGGAGTTTATTGGAGGCTCCCCCGGCCCTTTCTATTTTTACAGGTTACACCTTGGAAACTAGCACCTTTTTTAAAATGGAGGGGATAGACCAAATGCAAAGATTTTACAGCCCATTAATTGGCTTATATATAAAAACATTAACTCATGGGCTAGTCTTCCTGCTCCTGACCCTCAATTGGCCATTCTGCCCAAATGGGGCGAGTTTGAGAGATCTGATAGGTTGACAGAACATATATTCTAGTTCAGAACTTACTAATAAATTAAAAAAATTTAGCCTCAATGCTCCAAATATTAAGTATCGACTTATTAAGAGGTGTTTTTTAATTTATGTTAGACATTTGCCCTTGCAGCATAAATAAGAATGTCTTAGGTCGAGTTCAGCCAAAAAAGGGAAAGGTCAGCCATTTGCGATTTTCTGATGCCATTAAGAGCGATTTTAATGAGAATGTCGAGGATATTGGCCAAAACACCCAGGCCAATTTGCGGTGGAACCCCATAAATTGGGGTAACCATATTATGAAGCCTGCTTGGGCGATTTATGAAAAATTGAATGGCTGGATGTCTCTGACCACTTGACAGACCATAGGGCAACCATTGGAAGTCACGCCCTCCTCCACAACTAGGTCCTTTCAAGCGCCAACATAGGAGCCACCCCTTATTTCAGGGGTGACGGAGGTCCTCCAAGATGAAAGTATTTTATCCAATGGTGATTGGGTAAAATACATCAAAACATTACCGCATGGGCACATTCTGCCCCAAAACCTAACTTTTGGTGTATCAAAAATTAACTCCCTTTATCCACACTCAGATAGGAGTGGTACCCTTATTACCTAATTTGGAAGCATTAAACTAATCCAAAACTATCCTTGAATTCCCACTCAACCCTCAGAATCAGGTTAAATACAGATCAGGCGAATATCAAGGGGATCATTTTTTCTTTTACACATGCTCCTAATAAAAACAAAAAACCCACGTTATTAGAGTACTTTTATTAAATTTATTGAAAACTTTTGTGAGATCCAGTGGCATAAGCACCAGCGTTCACCCATAAGCCGTATTCATAAAATCTATGAATGCTAATAATAAAACATATAAAAAATAACCCTTTTAGTTGTTCATAGTGTTGTATTCTTTTTATGTGTGGTGAAGAAATCCCTTAATTAAATTGTTGGAAGGTGGGTAAAAAAGACACCAGCAAGAATTTTCCCCACTTAAAATCCAACACTTTTTTCCATCAGTATATCTTTTTGCTTGACATGGTTGCCCCCAAGTTTTGCTCTGCGGTAATTGAAATATATTACCTCCCAAGTGGTGAAGTTTATCGCTACATCCATGGCATGCAACAGCTCTTTTCTGCCCCCCATTACCCCTCAATTAATGGTACTGTGTAATGAGAAAATGAGACCCTATTCTCTATATTATGACAAATGGCTTCATCAGATTCCCTTCACTGGGATCTATATTTAGATAGTACCCTTATGGTCTGCTGGATCATTTACCACCAGATCCTTAAGATGTCACCATTCAGTGTGTTATATGGCTGAGACCTGGAAGCATGCTCTAATCGCCAAAGATGTTCTTCAGCTAGGATTGATCTTTATCAAGCCTTGAAGAAGTTGGCACATCACATCATCCAGTTACAGTCTGAAGCAATGGAAATCTAGATAAAAACTTTCACAAAAGAGGGCAAGCAACAATGAGCTTTGTCCCCAACTCTTTTCCTTCCAAGTAGCAGACTTGGTACACCACTAACACAACCAAGTCATGCAAAAAAAGAAATGCTCAGGTCCATCTTGGAAGGGACTTTTATTATCACCTATAAGAGAGGGGATAGATAATATGTCAAATCCCTTGCTTCTACAGTGAATAATTACTAGGTGCATGGACAGTTATTGTGACCTTATTCCCCCTACCACGCTAGAAGGGGGTAATGTCTGACAATTACAAGTCAAAGTATCAAAAAGAGTGGTTTGGAGATAAATGGTGAAAAAAGTGGATAAAAGACCCTGGTTGATTCCCAGTTGAACCCCTCAAATTTGGGTAAACATCTAATAATAATAAAGCAAACAAAATGATTTTGGGCAGTCAAATGCACCAAACATGCGGTGGAATCAAGAGGGTCATTCAGAGGTCCCTCCCCGCTTCACAACAAATCTAGTTCAACTCACACCACGGAGACCTGCCCTTTTTATAGGGTGGTGGGATCCTTGTGATGTGCAAATATTTTCTCATCAAATGATTGGGTGAAATATATCAAAACTCTCCTCACAGATCTAAACTACCTTTCATCACTCTGTCATATGCCGATTCATGAATAAAGGCAAGTTTTAAATAATCAGATAAGGCTACCTCCCATATTTTCTAAATTGGATTTAACTAGACAATCTGAACTTTAAGCCTCAACACTTTAAGTACTAAGCATCAAACTATTAAGAGGGTTCATTTCTTATCTCCTGTAGCAGCTAATAAATATTATAAAAAATTACATTTCTAGTTTTTATTGTTTACTTACTTTTATTATTATAGTGGTTTCAATCACTCATTTGTTGAATTTTAAGGCAAAAAATCACCTGCAAGCATCTTCCCCACCTAAAAATCTAACTTTTACTAGGCAATCTGAACCTCACATCGATTTCCCTTCAAGCATTGATATAGTTTAAATACTAAGCTGCTAGTTGTTAAGGAGAGTTCGCTTCTTTTCCCTTGATCACAACAAATGAAAAATATATATAATTTAAATTTTTTATTCTACTAATGTTTGATTATATTTTAAAATAAGTGGTGTTAATCTTCATAATTGTAGGAATTTAGGCTAACAACGCACCAGTGAGCTCAATAAAAGTCTAAAATCCAAAAGTTCAGAAGAGAAATTTGTGGGAATACATAATGGGTAAAAATAGATTGAATAAGGAAGAGAGTCATGGCTTTTGCAGGAGCAGTGGGGAAAAAAATCTTTGACCAATTTGGTCAGATGATCCACGGCTAGGATGATACATATGGACATGTAACCCAGTGGGAAGAAGGCCTATCACATCAATGCTAATGATATTGAAGGGTCCCGTCAGGGCAATGACTGAGTACTGGTATCAAGGTCTGGCCCAGTCTTAGGATTGGCAACTTATAAAGGCCTCCAGGACCTCTTAGATGGGATCCACAAACTTGGTCCCAATAGCATCGTGACTTCAACCATTTGTGAGTCTTTTTAACTGACCTATGTCTTACATAAGTATGGCCTTTTAAAATAACAACAGTTCACGAAGAAGGGCGACATAAGGGAGCCATTCTTATTAACCCTCTTGTAAAGCATCCCTTCCTTGATTTGAGTGTCTTAGGTCACCTTATGGGGCTCATCATGGACTTCAGGAGTTTCTAACTCCCATCACTCAGGTTGACCAATCAGATCATACAGACGGTCCTCCTCAGAGGTCAGAGCAGCTAGCAATAGCATCCTATTGAGGCCATTGGAGTTTTTGTGGATTGCGCCTGTGCAGTAAAAATTGAAAAATCATAGATCTGCAGTCATAAGGCCCATCTTGATAAACGGACATCCAGGTCCTTCATCATCTTGAGCCACTGGAGTAAGGAATGATTGAAGAGGATGGCAAAATATGTACCATAGAGATAGGGCTGAAAATTTTGATGGATAGCAACTTCCTGTAATTCCCTCTCAGTTACGCTATAGCTCCAATCAGCCTTACTAAAAGTCTTGCTGTATAAGGCCACTGGATGGTCGACCTGATTCTCGTCATGATGGGTTAGGATAGCCCCAACTGCAACATTGCTTGCATCTATGAACAAGAAGGATTAGTCAAAACGTGGCTGGGCTACGATGGGTTTAGTACAAAGAGTGGTCCTCAATGAATTAAATCCGGTTTCTGTTCCAGCCTCCACTTAAAGGGCACGTTCTACTGCAGGAGGTAAAATAGAGGCTTGGCTAGGTCAGCAAACTGAAGGATAGACTGATAATGATGACCCACCATGCCTAGAGCCACCTGATTATCCCTTAAGCTCTGGGGGCTAGCCTTCTTTTCTATGGCGTCAACTTTGTCTGGTATGGGCTGGATTCCATCCTTTAACACTTTGTGTCCTAGGAACTCAATTTCTGACGAGAAAGAAGTAGCAGTAAAAAGACTTAAGCTTTATAGAAGCCTTCTAGAGTCGTTTGAAAACTTCTCTAAGATGTGACATATCCATTGAAAGTTTGTAAGAAGTCCGTGATGTCATTTAGGTTAACAAGGACACACAACTGCTTCAAGTCCATGAGGATCCCATCCTTGGCGCGTTCAAAAGTGGCTGGCGAACTCCAGAGGCCCTGGGGCATCCTCATGGGCTTTAAATAGTCCCTCATTGTTTATGAGTGCGCACTTGGCTCAGTCTTCAGGGGCGATCTCCACTTGCCAATATCCACTGAAAAGTCCATTGAGGAAAATTACTGAAATATGACGAGCAGTCAGAGGGAGTTTTCAATTTTAGGCTAAGGATAACTGTCCTTCTTAATATGGATTAGAGATTGTCAAAGGTCCATCACCTCCTGGTGGCTGTCATCCTTGTTCTGAACCAGTAGGAGAGGAGGGCCCAAGGGCTACGCAAAGGCACTAGGAGTTTTGCTTTAAGAAGTTGTCTGAGATACCGCCACCTGGTCTTCTTCAACCTTTCTCCTTCAGTAAGTTTGGGATCAGAAGGGGGAGCTTCCCCAGTTTCTACATGATGTAGGGCTTCATAATCTCCCAAAGTCATAAGTCACGGCCAAAAATATGTCTGATTACTTCTCCAACAATTCTTTAACTTTACATTGTTGGTTTTCATTGAGATACTTCCCAATACTGGTGTTATCCAGGGCCACTGACGGAGCGTCTCAAACCCAAATTCCTTTAGCCTCCCAAAGCTATGGACGTCATCAACAGCCTCCACTGGTAGGAGATGGACATAAACAGCTGGACTGTTTGGACCTGCTACCTGGGGCTTTTAGTAAGTTTAGCGAACAACAATGATATAGATCTGACATAAGATGGATCTAGAACTCCTGGGCAGGTTAGAACCTCCTTGGTATATGGGTAGTCTAGGCCTAGGATTTCTAGCAATATCCTGAGGGTATGTTAACATGGACCCAGGTGTCACAAATGTCTTGAGACTTCGGAGGTATAGTAGTCGCCCTAGGTAAGTAGATTGGTATGGCTCTTGTCCATCAACGGCTCAGGGGCAGTCAGACCCAAGAGCTCCTTATGTGATATTCAAGCTGATCATTTTGGTCCTCACTCTCCATTAGGTAGGTTTGGGCCTTGACCTCCACCTTGGAGTCTCAGGAGGACTCAAAGTTCAAGGAAACCCTATGCCCTAGTAAGGATAATAATCCATCATCATAATGGACTACTGCTGAGTAGTCTTGAAGGGTCTGAGTTTCAAGAAGTAGATCATAGCTTGGGTTATCCACCGCAATGACTGGGGTATTTACATAGAGCTTCCTGAATAGAATAGGTAGGGAGAATAGGCCTTATAGATTAAGTGCATTGTAGGCCAGCCGTGCCATAAATCATATAATGTGGCAAGTCCAGAGCGATCTTGATGCTCTCAATTAACTTGGACTATATAACGTTTATGGGGAGCCACTGTCAACTATGGCGAGGACCAGAATCTTATGAACTTTAACTGTGACATGGGTAACCAGACTTCCTATTTGGGTAGTAGCGTGAGAAAAATTGTAAAAAAAATGGAAGAAGAGTAAGCAGTATCAATTTCTTTATTATCAACGGGTACTGAAACTTCTTCTTCAGGTACATTAGCTTCAGGATCGTCCAAGGTTATGGAATCCTTGAGGCTTGGTAGTGATGTCAGCATGAATGTCAAGAGTGTTCAAAACTATCTTATTCCCAGCGAGGTGGTGCGGGATGCACAACCACACCGCCAAGGACCTATATGTTAACAAGATCAGAAATAGAGCACTGTGGAGGGTGCTAGAGCAGAGGGGACCTGGGGCGATGGTGTACAATGCAGTGTATAAGAGTTTTTACCAAAAAACAACAGAACCTGGTTACCCCAAAGGGGAATACATAACCAGGTGGAGATAAGTGCTAGGGAGCTTAGGTGCCTCGATCTGGGGGGAACCAGGGCGACCCACATGTGCACCTTATGCTTCAGTTACTTTAATAAAATTTAGTGGACAACAAAAGTGGAGATCTTTTTAAAGAGGTCTTCACAAAGATCCACCTAAGGAGCCATACAAAAAAATGTAAAAAACGGGCAATTGTATATTGGAAAGAAGTTGACTAATAAAATATTTGGTCTAGAGGGAACATAATTTAACAATCAAGGGAACTGTCAATTGGAAGAAGTGGTGCTAAGTTCAGGTGCATCAATAAGTGCACACTTCCATTAGCCTGGGTACTATAGCTTGATATTGACCAAACTCAAGTTAACAATTTTCAACATGGCTGACCCGATTTTGAAAATTCAAAAATTGAACAGGTTTCAAAATCCCATTTGACAATTAACTGAAATGAACTGTCACTATAAGTGATATAGCTTGTGTGTTTTAACGTCCTTTCCATAACACAGAGCAGAATGGCACGCATATCCACTATTCTGACCTGTGCCTACTTGGCCTGAACCCAGCGCTCTTCTAGGGTATGTTTGGGGTCAGAAAGTCCTTAAAACTTTACCTTTTTGGTCTCCTGACAACTAACTAAATCCTTGCAATTAATACTCTCAAATATGTCATCAGGACATGACATTACTTCTCAAATTTTTGAGTCTCCACCCTCTCAGGGGTTTTCTCCAGGGAAAAGTTCTTGTAGGTTGGGAAAACTTCATAGCGTCAATGGTTTGCTAAGACATGGGTCCTGAAGCCTTAGGGAACTTCTAGTGGAAAACTTTGATCAGATCCCGGGTATGGGTGCAATCTCACACTGGCACCCAACTTTTTTCTGATACATTAAATCCCTTTTAGGATACATGATACTCAAGCCTTCTTCAGAATAGCGGAAGGTTACAATCACCTCCACTTTCTACTCCGGCGCCCCAACCACGAGACAAGCCTCTGGAGTCTCCGGTGGGGTGCCCTCAAACAACGTAAGCTTGCTTTCAAGGAAGACTGAGAAGATCTGTAATAATGGGAGGGGGAGATCCAACTGGTATAAGGCGTGTCCACCTTTATGACAATGCAGTAAGGTACAAGCCTCTTTGGTCCCACTTTTTTACATGGTTTCTTGATGGGAATGTTTTTAGCATCCAGAATCACGAGATTCCCTTCCTTGTACGCAGGACCTACCCATCTCTTCACGTCTGTGTTCTCCTTGTAAGCTCGTATAGCTGCACCTAAGTTTGTGCTCACCCCCTGGAGTACTTTCTTGATCATTTTTGCAAAGACACCACTGCTTCCACCTTAAATCCACAACTGAGCTCCATGTTGAAGGCGTTATTGAAACCATAGTTGGCGTACAAGAGGAAACAACCAATTGATGCATGTTGGGCGTTTTAATAGCTGAATTGGGCCATAGGGAGATGGAAAACCTAATCTGAATGATCTGCAGTGATGTAATACCGCAGGAAAAGCTCCAAGAACTAATCACGTGTTCAGTATGTCCAAATGATTGGGGGTGATAGTCAGTTGAAAGGCAAGGACGGATCTGAAGAGTCTTAAACAGCTATTCCCAAATGACAGAGGTAAACTGAGGTTCACACTTGCTATTTATGTCTTGAGGGACCCCTTGAAGAGCAAACACATGAGAGATAAAGAGCCAAGCCATCTCAGCCACAGTTTCCGTGATTTCTTTAAGGAATAAATTGGGCGAACTTGGTAAACGGTTTACCACTACCATGATGGCATTGTAGCCATCAAATAGGTAATTTTACAATAAAATCCACCGATAAAGAAGTCCAAGGACCTTCCATCTTTTATGATGATACCAACAACCCTGCTAGTGCCTAGCAATTCAGTTTCATTTGGCTGAAGACCAGGCACACTTTACAACACCTGGACACCTGAACAGCTAACCCCTTCCAATTGTAAGTGCAGAAAATTAGCTCCAGAGTCTTAACCTTCCCAGGATGACCAACGGTAATTCTATCATGATGGTCCTGGATGGTTAAGGCAAAGTGAACCGGTGGGATCACAGAGACGCCCTTGAAACCACACCATCTCATCCTTCACACTGTAACCCCTGGTAATGTCCTCCTGATTTAGTGTGCTTTTGGCAGGGACCATAGTATATTCAGCTGACAAAGGCTGTGAAAGGACTACCTTTCTGAACACATCATATTCCTCCGCATTTTCCAGAGAAGCAAGTGCTGGTCCATGGGCTAAGGGAGAGGGAATTTGAGACATAATCTTACTCAGAGAAATCATCAAGTGGGTTATATGCACCTCTACCTCCCTAGTATTGGGAACTAGTGCAGTGTTGCGGCTCAAGGCATCCGTCAAACCATTCTCCAAGCTCTTAGTAAAATTATGGGAAAAAGCAAATTGGGAATGGGTCTCATGCTAGCGGGTTTGCCATGGGGTCAATATATGAGGTGCATGGTAGTACAATAAAAACAATGATCTGTATGCACGCAGAACAGTTGTAATGAGCCATGGAAGTGATGACGCCAATAAATCAGCGCCTCAACCAAAGCCAATAACTCTTTGTCATAAAATGCATAGTGTAACTTAGGCAGGGACATCTTCCAAGAAATTATCCCACCAGATGCTCTATTCCATCTTAGCCTACTTGTAATAAGGCTGCCGCCATGGCGAAGTTAAAGACCTCGGTAGACACAAAGAACTCCTTTTTGTGATCTACATGGTAAAGGACAGACGTGGACAGATGGGTGCATTTTACTTCTTGGAAGATTATCTGCAAAATAGGGGACCATTGGAGAACTTTAGCTCCACTCGCCTTATATAGGGATCCCGCCACCTCAGTAAGATTGACTGTAAATTTCTTAAGGAACTTACATGTACCCAAAAACTCCTCAATTATTTGACCAAAGATGGGGTGGGCCAATCACAAATCACATTATCCTTGTATGGATTTATCATGCGTTTTTGGTCAAATATGACGTTGCCCAGGAAGGTGACCTGGGACTTGAAAAATATACATTTACTAAATTTTAGCTTAAGTTTGGCTGACCTCAGAATCTCCACCACTTGCCGCAAGTATACTGCATGGAACTCCTGATCAGAGTAAAACATCAGAATATCATCTATGTAGGCAACCGCAAATACCCGTAGCAGGTCACTCAAAGCCGCATCAATATGGCGGTGAAAGATAGCATGGATTTTTTAAGCCAAAAGGGCATAACCCGAAATTGGAAAATTACTTTTAGGGTATGGAATGCGGTAGCCACCCTTGGCCCTTCTTGATCCAGATCTGATTGAATGCGTTTAATTAATATAGTTTGGAGAGAAACTTTCGCCTTCTCCACATAGCATGCAATACAGTGAGCCCAGTCGGATGGGATGCAATTCTGGTTCAGTGACATTTTTTGTTCCCACAATCTATGCATGGGCATTAAGTACCATCAGCTTTCTCCACGAAGAGAAGTAAGGAGCATACTGAGTGGTACGCTGAAAAATCGCGCTTCTGGCTAACTGCTCCTTAACCCAAAAAATTAATGCTGCTTCCTTATGCACAATCAAAGGGTAATCGGGGAAGATATAAGTAACAGATCAAAGGTGAGCTTTAACTTGCAATCAAACTCTGAAATGAGCTGGTACTACATTGGCTGATAACGCATCAAACGAAGACTCCAACAACTCCAAACAGTAAGGTAAGGGTACCTCCAGAGAGGGCTTCAGTAATGGTGCAAGGCTGTGTGTGTATATTGGGCCAGTGGGGCAGATCGCCCTGAGAATTAGAATCTCAAACAAAGGGACAACTGATATATGACCATTCTTTAACGTTAAGGACAAGGTATTGTCTTTCAAGTTTCTCCTGACGTCAAACTTTTGACACCACATTACTCTCAAAATATGGGTACAAAATGTCTTTGATTTGCTTGAAAACAGTCTGAAAAATGATACTTGCCCACTTGATAATCCACTAACCGTAGAACCTTCAAAGTAAGAAGACTTTGAGAAGCCCCTCCCCTAACCATACCACCTGCTAAGTAACTAAGCTCAATGTAATCGGCTAGATTTTGGTCAACAAAAAACTCAGAGCCTCCATTATCCACCAAAGTATGTGTTCTAATCTTTCCTAAAGGGGGTGAAAGGGTAGAAGTCGACTAAAGAATCCAGAATGGTCTTTATTCAAAGCCGAAAATGTCAAAACCTCGCCAGAAATTTTTCATCAGGCATAAGCATGCCTCCAGGGTATGTTTTTGCATCATAAAATGGAGAGGGATAATTGTCCACTCTTACTACTGAGGCCACATAACCTGCCATATCTTCAGCAGTTGCATAAACCTTTTCATATTTTAAATGTAGTTCCTTTCCCACCTTCTGAGTTCTGCAAATCATGGTAGGGGCCAAGCGGGGGTTCTCAGGGGTAATTTGATATACTAAAATGGGATCATCGTCAGAGCCATAAGAGCAAAATAAAAGGCTCATTTTTTGTATGACATTTGTTTTATAAAATGTGTTTTCAGGCTTCAACGACTCCTTACATTCTCAGATAACCAAGTGTGCTTTGTTATCCAAAGACATCACCACCAAGCCCTTAGTTGATGCTTTAACCTGCATCATGGAAACACATTGCAAAGAAAAGTAGTTATTATTGATTTTTTTGTTAGATTTGTGTCTAAGCTCTCCCAGACCATCAAATTCCACCAAAATGGGAAGGGAATCAGTGAAAAGCTCTTCCCCATTCAAGGAAAAACTTTAACATGGTTGCTGTATTTATAAGGGCTGCCGCAAGTGACATCACCATAGTGAAATCATCTTTAGACATTTAATTTAAACTCAGGGCTAGACCCTAGTTTGCCTTTGACTTTGTCAGAACTCAAAGGTTTATAAGGTAAAAACCTCCTATTTGAGGGGCAAACAAGACTTTTTGGGGCCCTATTTAAAGGGCTGCCCAGGTGAAACAATGATGGCCAAATTACTTGGCCCCTTCTGGGTTGGGGCTGGGAATTGCCCCAAAGAGCTTCAATTGGTTGGTCAAAGGTGGGAGGGGGCGACTGCCAAATTGGGAAGTATATCATAGGAAGGTACAAAGTTGTATGGAGAAATGACGTTTTAACAACGTTGGGCAACAGTAGGGCCTGTGCTTTATCACAAAATTCATTCAAATATAATTTCACTGGGCAACCAGCTTGGCCAAGAGAAAAAATCTAGAAAGGGTGGATGGCAGACACATCCAGATAACGTTGCTCCAGAACATGCTTCAACCCCTCCACTAATCTCCAAAAAAGTGGATGTGCGCGGAAAACTGCAAAAAACCTTGTCAGCCGCCTCTGGAGAAAGCTTATATAGAAGATCCACCTCATGCGAGGGTGGACAAGAACTAGACAATCTGTCATTATTCAAAGATGCTTCCAGTGAGAGGAAAGCCAGGGCCTGCTAAATTTTGGAGTAAATCTTAGGGGAAAGACAGGGAATCTTGACAATAAAAATCATGAAAAGTCTGAGTCCACCAGGTATTAGCAGGAAAGGTTGGAACTTTCTAGTTTGCAGTAGCAAGAATAACGCCAAGATGCATTTTAATAACCCAAACAAAAATACTGTGGTGACCAACATAGAGATCATGAAGAACAGTCAACTCACTCAGTTAATGCTTAGGGAAAGCCCCACCTGGACATTCTCGAGCATGCATAGTAAGAATGTTAATTGACTAATGTCAGAAGAGTGTCTGTAACTATCTTGACCCATGAAAGGTGGTAAAGAATGCAGAACCACACAACCAGGATTCTGGTCGCTAGTAGAAAAAGGAATAGGTTTTTAAAAGGTGATTTGCACTGGGGACCCGAAGATAAGGTGTATATAATTGCATAAGTAACTAAGTATCCTACAAAATCCTAAATTGGTTGGACCCCAGAGAGGAGTTCTTAACCAAGTTCAAATTGATGAAGGGTTCTTGGGCGATTTGATCTGGAGGGGTTCAGGCTTTCCCAGGTGTGAAATAGATTCCATTTTTACTTTAATTAAAATGACCTATATTT
>JAKSZP010016806.1:0-13429 GCA_022478985.1 Massospora cicadina | reverse complement strand
TTGCCAACAAAATAGGGGTATCTGATAGTGATTAACTATCGGATGTACTGATTGGGATTGGTTGGGTTTCATCACTAACTGATTGGGAATGAATGGCAAGTTGTGAGGCGAATGATGTCACCTGCAACTATCAAATCAATCAGTTGGTTCGTGACCTGCTTTAATGGATAACAAGTCCCATTACCTATGCAGGTCACCATCCAAATACGGTTGGTTTGCTTGGATCAAGAGGAAAACTTTAGGGACACATTTTCTGACTCTTTCTGTTTAGGTCTCAAGGATGTCCAACATGGGAATCCTAGCCAGGATGGGGAAGACCATTTCTGCTAAGAAGAGGATGGGTTATTCAACAGCAACGGCTGCTGTTTCATTAAAGAGGCGTCAACTGAGGGTTAGATGACTGAATCCCAACAGTAAACTCCCTAGAATTCACTCATAATAAAAAAAGCAAGTTATAGTCAAAACAAGTTCTATAATTATATAGTTTTCATCCAAGATATAGTTTAAGTTGCAAACTTTATCAGCTTTTAACTGTTCTATTCTTCTCAAGGATATTATTGCTGTGTGCTATAATTGGGAGACTCTTTAAGGAAAAGAGTAAAATCTGAGCGGGAATATAGAGAAGAAGGAGAGACCATAGGGGATTGCTGATGACTGTGTGTCAAACCGGAGAAACTGTTATCAGGGAATCTCAGAGAAGATCAGGTTGGACAGCTTGAGGGAACGAATCCCTATATCAAGACATCTCAAGTATTTTGAGTGGGAATACTGGCCAAGAGCTGGTCTGAGATCTAATAATTCTATTCAACTATGGATAATAGTCATTATACTATTATCAACCAGTAAATTCAAATACTATACAATGTGGACAAATTTCACAAGAACTGAACCTGTGAAAGTAAAAAGTTTATAGGGGTTATTTGCTGATAATAACCAAAAACAATAAATTTTTACACTTGGGTTGGAAATCTGCTTGTATCTGTTGTGCAGGATTTCCGCGGGTGTGTACTAAGTGCATTTTGCAGGTACAAGGGCTGGGTCCCCCAATATTATTGAATGGGAACTTGGAATTCCATAGAAGCGGAAATCTCATCCTGGTCAGCCTGAGTCTGGGCAAGGGAGATGGCGGAGGTCTTCATGGCCACTGCCTTAGCCTGTGCTCAGCATTGATGTATGGTTGTTTTTCCTTATTGTGGGGACACGGGTTTTACCTGATAATAACATCCTTGGCCACCCCATGGGAAGGTGACATTAGAGTCTAATGTGGCTCACATTGGCCAGCTCCCATCGCTTCTAAAAACCTCATTTGGGAAAATTCTATCTCTGTTGGAACAAGTATGTAACTTGTGGCCAAACGCCTGACAATGAGTGCAGATGGGTGGTGCGCTGTCACCTGTAACATGGAACAGCTGAGTCTGTTGCCCATTGATGGTGAGAGCTGCAGTGTGTGGAATCTGAGTTAGGTTTATAGCTAAACCTGAGAATGGGTTGATCACTGCAATAGCCTTACCTGCGCTGAGTTAAGGCATGAGCAAAAAACTTTGCATTTTGAAGGAGCAGATTTCCCCATAGCTTTGAAGCCAAGCTTGGAGATGACTCTCAAGGACTTTATGCTTAATGGTCATGGGAAAAAAATTAAATGTGACGAAAACTTGGTTTGATTTTGTCCGGAGTGTGAGCTTGGTTTTAAACACATGTTAACCATCCAGAATATTGACCACCACGCGCACCTGTGAAGCTGCATCTGATGCTTGCACTGTCTCAAACCTGAGGTCCAGCCATCTGCAGGTCATCAAGTGCAATGTTACATACACAACTTCTGGGAAGTGGGTGCATACATCCCCGCAGAACTTCTCCCTAGAGCTGTTAAAATTTATGTCCAAAAAACTTGAACCCCAAATTCCACTGATGACAGTGGCTATTAGTGCAGAGTTTTGACGTGCTGGTTGCACTTAGCTTGCCATTCCAAAATTTCTGGTGATATACTCAATGCAGTTCCCTTTGTTTTTTATCAGGGCCACCAGTGTCTCTGGGCACTTTCTAACTTTAGGTGGGGCAAACACCAAACCTATGCCTTTCACCACGCTTGCACAACCCTTACCTGGAATTGGACATGTACTCATCTCCATGTGTAAAATCAAACTTTAACTGTCTTACACAAAATGGTTGCAATAGTGATTGCAACGGGAAAGAAAAGTCCATAGGTAATATAGATATACATATATTGTGGCTAACAAAAGTTGAATTTAACTGATTTGAGGTTATTTAATATGATAATTTATCAACTTCTTATCATTGTTGAATTTTAATCATTTAGTTTATTCTTTATATATATTATGTAATCAAAATTATATTTTATTTATAAAAGCGCATAATTGTTTTTATTAGCAACTAATCAAATATATACTTAGGGGTACTAAGTTTCTAAGCTACTTTTACATATTTTTTAATATTGAAAAATAAATGTATATAATAATTGTTAACTGTAAAAAACTTTTTAATAAAGCTTAAAAGTGATGTCTGGGAAGTTTATAGTATCAATGCTCATACAAAAATACATGAAAAAATTGTTGTACACAGATCTAATTATTAAAGAATAAAACGATGGAACTCAAATGACAAAACTGGATTCTAATCCATTGAATAAAATATAAATTTGATACTAATGATATATTCATGATTAAATGTAGAAAGGTGGTTTCTATCAATTGGTTGTTAAACTAGATAGGGTAATTCTTAGTATAATAAAATAGCCTTTGAAAAAATTAAAAAAGCGCAAAATAAAAGTAATTTCTGACAAAATAAGGCGCTCTAAGAAGAAAAACAAAATAAAGATAGGGAATCTGCTAGTTAAAAACAAAAAAACCTACCATCTACAACAACTTTGTGTGAGATACCTGCTGTAAGCAGAAACCCATATTGAATACCTTATGTCAAATATTACATCAAATATATGCTTTGACAACTTTTATCTTTTATCTCAATTAGATAAAAAATGCTTATCTTTTATAACATTGTGATTGCATTCAATAGACGCTTTTTTAATTTTGTAGAGGAATTTAGTACATATTGGAGGTGATAAGTATCATGGAGATACAAGTTGAAACGCTGTAGAGGTTTTGGTCTGTTTCTATCAGTAACATGCAACACCATATGGTCAAGTTCAAACAGATATATCAAATACTTGTACTGGTACACTAGTAGCATCCCTAATAAGTATAATATTGTGAGTATATTTTGGAGAGATCCTTAAACTTAGTTTTTTTAGCAGTCTGTATGGTAGTAAATATTTGATATATTAATAAATTGCCTAATCTTTACTGCACACGAGAGACCAAGACCAAAAAAGCCATTCTGATTCTCACTATGTAGGTTGTTCCCTAAAAGTAGTTTGAATATTTTAAAAAAAATATGAATAAAGACATAGTGGTAAAAGGGTGGTTAGCCGAGCAGGTAAAACTGCTTCCACCCTAAGTGCAGGTTTTAAGTTCGAAACCTGTGCCGGCTAGAAAAATTCTCGGTGTGGTATATTTGTCCCAAGGTCGACCCACCTCCAAAATTTTTTTTAATAAATACATAGTTAAATAATTACAGATGAATGGGTATCAAGGAAGGTATGTTTTGAAGTTTGGGAATAAGAATTTTCAATAGACTATCTTGTAGCATTATAGAGGTAAGTAATACAACTAAATGAAATTACTTTTAACAGTTATCTTTTAGCCCAGCATGTTCATGAAAAGGGTACTAATCTTACATGCTAGTAACCCAATTAAGAACACTTGAAGTTGTGAAGGACTAAAAAAGTATGTGTGTTGCTTTTTGATAATAAAAAAATCTTATTTAAATAAGAATAGAAAATGTTAAATTTTTTCTTTAACATGAAAGATTTTTTTATACATTAGATCATAAGTCTGTATGATAATCCTTAAGTTGGTTAGTATACAGACTTCAGATCAAATAAAAATTAATTTATAATTAAACATATTAAGCTATATACACTTTTTGTAACTTGACACTTGAGACAAAAACCACCATAAAAAGAGATCATTATATAAGCATAAAAATATGGTTTTTATTTCAAAAATATCTAAAAAGTCACTTCTTGTATACAGAAGTAAGAAGAGTGATGTAACTAAAAATATCACCACATATAAGACTTATGAGTTTAAAGGTCCAGGCGTTTTAAAACTAGCTTAGCCTTGGATAGGTGTGCAATATTATAAAGATGGCACAGAATTAATCTAAAAGCGCTCAGAATAGCCAGATAATAAAGCAGAAATATTATTATGATGTAACTGAGAAAAACTGAGAATTTATCTAACTATGCTTCCCTATGCTATCCCAAGGCTAAACAACTGTGGATGACAAGGACTAGTAGATTGTTGTACAAATATACCATCTGCTTACTTAGTTAAAATATAAACTAAGGTAAAAATCACATATGAACTTTGACTAAAAACAAATTAGTAATTGAAAGAAATATGTGGCTCTTCAATATTTGCAAGTAAAATAATTGTAAAATAATATTTTTCCAAGAACTTTTCTACATTATAAAGCGATAATAGATCAAAAATAATACTAAATGATAAGGATAAACCTTACAAGATTAATGAATGTTATCAGGCTTTTTGAGTTCTAAAGCCATATATACTAACAACATGAGCAGTTCTTGAGCTGATACAAACATAGATTTAAGTAGAGCTTATTAAAAAAAAATGAAAATTATATTTATTTAGTTTTAAGTAGCCCTTATAAAAAGAGTAGACGATAAGAAAAATCAATGGATATTGCAGCAGACTATTTTCAAGGGAAAGTAAGGTGTGACAAAGCCCTAATATTATGTTTTTTAGAATTACAAATGATATGAATAAAAGCTTTTAAGCAAGAAATCAAACAGAACTTGTTATTAAAAATTTGTAAAGCTTTTTCTTAAAAATGAAATTTAATTCCATATATAGGTTAATAAAATGAACAAATATCATTGCAATAATCCAAGGCTAATAAAATATTGAATGGTTGTAGAATTTGTGAAAGATGTGATGGTATCAGGAGGCACCTTTTTAAAGCGCTTAACTTGAGATATGACCCTCCATCGCCTGAGTCACAGCTGACACACCCAAATTCTCCAATGAAAATCTCATTGCTAACCTTACAAATTTTGTTGAATGGAGCACAATACTCCCCAACCCCCTCCCACAAAGCAGTAGCTGAAGTTGCCCATGTCTTACCAATCAGGAGAGTTATTGCCAGTCCCCTCTCCTGTTTCAACCAATCAGGGGCCTTCTTAGACCCCAATTAAATTCTGAAATACACTCCCAGCCACCCATCTCAGCCTAACCATAAGCTTATACCAGTATCTTCAACTAATATTCATTATATATTTAAGTGAGTTTAAATTTAATAATTTTGTCCCGTAGTTTGGTTGAGTCCCCAAGCTTTGAATTTTACCTCAATGCAAACATGTGACCCAGTTCCCATTTTGTCATTATGCGCCTTAATTTGATGCAGACCCAACTCAAAATGATCACTGACTCACCAGAGGCAGTGTTTTCCTGAGTTATTACCCCTATACTAAGGGCATTGTAAAATCAATTGCAATATTGGCCAAGGGCCTGCCCCCTCCTGTCATCCCCACCATGCACATAAAACAGAAAAAAGAACACCTTCACTTTTCAGAAACTTGCCAATAAAGTGGTACAAAAAGTTGTTATAGTTGTAAGATATGGATTAAAACCACAATACCAGCAACAATATTTTACATTCACCACCCTCCCCAAAGTTGCCTCAAGGCTGAAAAAGCCCTCTCTGAATAAATAATTACCCTCCTCATAGCAAAGATTAAGCTACAAGCCCCTACTTTACTTCCTTGACCCCCATTTTAAGGGTGCACTCTCACCCATTCTCTCAGTTCTATTCCAAACCTTATTTATCCCGGATGAGACTAACGTGTTACTCAATCACCCATCACCCTCCTCCATTGGATGGATAGCAGTTTGACACTTCAAACTTGGCAGGATTAAATAGGTTTGAAATTGGTCCAAGTGATCTGTTTTCTCATTATGACTGATTAGTTATTTTATTTTAGTTTAATTTGCTCTCTGAGCTTTGGTATTATCTGTCCCTGATTGACTTACTCCTCTTAAATGAGAATAATTGAGATAACAATTATAACTTTAATCTTCATTATATTAGTTTAGATTAAACTGGAGCTTTAGTTAACATATTGTTTTTTAGATTACTAAGAGCTAAAGTTTAGTCCAGACATAGAATATGCTGTATAATAATATACTGGGACTGGACGCAACTTGGACTATGAAGCCTTCTATATTCTACTCTCCTTTTTGCCATATTGTTTATCACAGCCTTGGCATTAGTCCTTGAAATTAACACTAAAATCATTTCTTTAATCACCAATCTAGATTAAGTTTATAGCTTTAGACTTGTGAATATGCTGTTAGTCCTTAAACTACAACTAACTTAAGTATATAAAGGATCTATAGTAAAAATGCAGCTTACCATTTAATTAATATTAGAGTTTTCGATTTTGCCATTTTTGATGGTGTGTGGACCAAACTACATGAATAAATCACTTATTATAATTACTTATGGTTAGTTAATTAAATGATGGATGCCTTCAAATATTATATTGCCACTGCTTTAGCGTTATCATAAAGAAATAATTTTGTACTGATGCTAATAGATAGCATCCCATCATTTAATTATTACTTCAACCAATCCCTGCCCTTGTGGCCGCATCAAAATTATACTATCAACATACTTATGACTTTGTTGGACGTGTCACTTTTATACTATTGCTTTGATAATACTTTCTCTAATGCCAGCGTCAAGTCTAATTATTATTTACTAAGATAATGTTAGAAAAGTCACCAATTATTGATATTATGAAGTTACACATGGTCCCTTGCCACCTTGCCAGCGCAAAATCCTGACATCTAAAAAATCAATTTACCTCGCCCTTGCTGTTAGGATAAGTATGTACTGAAGTAAACTGGCCTGTAAAATATGTGTGCCTTACCAGCTACTGAAACTGGAACAGATTATAGAGCTGTGCCTTATCAAGGTTAAGTGTTTTGGAGGTGGAAAGATTCTTTTTAGTTTTTTTTAGTACTAGATGATTCTTTTTAGTTTTGATGTTGCTGGTTTTAGCAGTTGGGGTTGAACTTGCACCTAAAGTTCTCCTTTCATTGAGGACAATAAATGAGACCCTTGTTTTTCTTACTTGTGGCTATCAATTATTGGAATCAATTTAATCTAAGACTGGTAAGTTTGATAATCTCAACAAGGAGATAAGTGTGCACCCAATTTTGGATTAAAGTTGGGCAGCGTGGTAAAGGGCACCGGGTCAGTTTTTGCACCGTCCAAAGTTAGGAAACGCCCTGGCAACACCGGTGTCCAAGACAAAACTAAGAAAATAACAGTGATTATATCACCAAAGATTTTAGCTTGGCAAGCAAAATGCAACTAATACTTCAAAACTCCACATTCCCAGTCCCTGTCATCAGTGGAGCATGTGATTCGAGTTTTTTTTGGATATAAAAATAATAGCACTTTAAGAAAAAGTTCTTAGGTGATGTGCACAAACTCTTCCAAGCCGTCATGTACGTCACACCTCATTCTATGACTTGGGGTTGGTTAGACCTGAGTTTGAAACAGCACAAGCAGTGGACGAAGCTGCACACGTGAATGTGGTAGTTGTCATCTTTACATGACTTGATTGAGGGCACCAACAGCAAGGGCAAAGCTGGGTGGCAGGAGTATAAAATGTCATGTTGCAGGACCTTCCTGACCTAAAGCACACATTGGATCAACACTAAATACAAGCCAGGTATGCCCAGATTGGTACAAGTGAGGTACATAACGCCCAGCCCCTTGTTTTGGCTCTTGCGTTAAAACGGACAAGTTATCTATTAAATGACAATGGCTCAATATGGTTAATTAGTGAATGGGGGTTCAAAACCAATTCAATTTATTAAATCACTAGGTCAGGCTGGACTCAGCAACAATTGATTACTTGAATAAGGTCAATTTCAAAGCATGCTACCCTGTCAGATAGTAGTGTGCACTTATTGGTGCACTAAGGCTTATTAACACTTTCTCTGATCGTTAATTTCCCTGAGTTGGCTTAGATATATTTGCTTGATAACTACCTTTCTCTTTGGCCATCGTACCTTCAATAAACCTCTAGTCAGCTTTACATTTTTTCCTTATGTTGACTTAGGCAAACTTGTGCATGAACCTCTTTAAGTAGGTCTTGTGTCACACTAGACATTTTATTTCTTATATAATTATTAAGCCTCAGGTACACCACTGAACCGCCCAGATTCCCTCCATACCAAATGTAAAAATTACTCCGTTGGGTTTATTGGAGGTAAGCCCTAGTAATCTTTCTAATGCACAGGTTTGATTTCCTCATGCACCTCACGTTGTAAGAATATATATAATCTGATAATAGTATGACAACTATTAACCATAGTTGAGTTAGAATTATTTTCAGGCCCAACGCTTCAGCCAGTATTTCTGATTAATACTGGATATTGTACTCATAGGGATCTGTTCCCTGTAATCCTGTCCACTCGATCTTCATTAAGATCCTCTGATGGCAGTCTCCTTCAGCCCAACACACAGTCAGCAGCAATCCCTTAGCCGTGGTTCCCTTCATCTCTAGATCCCCGCTCAAATCTCTACTTTTCTCTGAGAGTTTACCAATTATTGCCTTCTGCAATAATATCCTTGAGATGGAATCTTCACGCTAGATGCTGATAGTCTAACTATTACCAAATCTACAATAAAACTAATAATGTTCTAAAGTAGTAATGTTTTTGTGTTTTTTAATTATCTTTTTGTCTATCCTTTATTAGAGTGAATCCTAGGGAATTTATAGGGGATTCAGCCATATAACCCTTGGGTGACACCTCTTTAATGAAACGGCAGCCATTGACATTAAATCACCCTTCCTCAACTCAGCAGCAATGGTCTTCCTTATCCTGGCTAGGATTCCGTTGTTGGACATCCTCAAGACCTCAAACGGAAAGAGTCAGAAACATGTCCCTAACATTTTTCTCTCGATCAAAGTGAATCAACCATAATTGGCTAGTAACCTGCTTAGGTAATGTGACTTTTTTACCCATTATAGCAGGTCACTTCACCAACCAATCGATTTGCTAGTTGCAGATGGCATCGCTCGCCTCACAACTTATTAAACATTCCCAATCAGTTGGTGATGAAACCTGACCGATCCTATTCAGTATACCTGATAGTTAATCACTATCAGATGCCCTTATTTCATCAGCCGCTCCACCTGATGAGACATTAGGTATTATCCGGATTGATCCCCCATGGATACGACCAGACAAATATCCTAAAATTCCCCAAATGTAGTTCCTCCAAAATTCAGGTCAACCAATTTCCAATCCACTTTGCTTTAGGTAATTTTTTCCCTAGCAATACCAGGTAATCTAGCAGGCTGGGAATATGGGCAAACATTCCAACACTAGGTCACCAGCGCACTCTAGCCATGTAAAAAGCTTGGTTATGAACTGCCCTTTAGGGTACAGCTCATTTTGCTGATTTTTTGATCCCTAGCTACTTGTGCCGTGATAACCACCCTCACCATATGTCACTTCAGCTTAAGCACCCTCTGTAGGGGCTTTCTGTGTTTTAATACTGATGACAAGTTCCCTTACATTGGTCCTGTGCTCCATGCATTAACACGCTGTGAACTGGTAAGTTAAAAAGACTCTCTTGACATTAGACATTCAACCCCTTTACTTTATGTGCACAAACTTTTTCTGTGTGGGACTTTCACAAAGTGCAATTGGTTTTCACCAGCTGTTAGTCACAGCCACGGTGGGGCTCACCACTGTTTTAACATTTTACCAATGTTAGAGCATCTTGGCGTTATTCTTGCTACCTCTGACTGAAAAGGACCCACCCTTCATGCCTGTACCTGGTGAATATAGATGCTTTGCGATCTGAGATCATGATTCCCTAACTTTTTCACGAAATTCATAAAATTGACACCAATAAATCATTTTTTCTTTGGCACTGTGTTCAGATGGTGCAGGTGGGATCATTGACAAAGAGCCTGTTGGTGATGGCCTTGGATAATGTCATACAACCCATCACTGAAATAGGCATAAAATCATTTTCAGCTTAAAACGCTTTTTATAACGAAGTTTCCATATATACAACTTAGCCATATATCTTCTCTTATATCTCAGATATGGACCCCATTTCCATGTATCAATGTACCCCAGAGAACCCACGCTTGACCACAACCATGTTCCGCAGAGCCCAGGAGGTGGGAAGGATTTACTATTACAATATAGAAAACTTTTATGCAGTTGCTGAAGATATGGTGGGATATGACCTCAATAGTAAGAGTGGCCAAATATCCCTCTCCATTCTATGATGCAGAAACGTAAACCTGGGGGTATACTAGACCCTGAAAATGATTTTTTGGTGAAGTGTTAGCGTTTTCAATTATAAAGAAAAGATTATTTGGATATATTTTATTGACTAGTACCCTTTCATCCCCTTTAGGAAAAGTCAGCACCACTTTTTGGTGGATACTGGAGCCTCTGAGAATTTTATTGACCTATACTTAGCTGACTACCTTGAGCTGACTTACTTTTTAGGTGGTATGGTTAGAGGAGGGGGTTTCCAAGGTATTCCCAAGCTGAAAATTATGGGGTTAGTGTATTATCAAATTAGCAAATTTAGTTGTCTGACCACTTCCAAGCTATCAAAAACCTCTTTTACCCCGTCATTTTGGGTGTAGAGTGGTAGCAAAAGTTTGACGTCAGAACCAATTTAGAAGAAAATACCTTGTCCTTAACTTTTGAATGGTTACAAGTTAGTTGTCCCTTTGACTGAAGTAAACTTTCAGGGAGATTTGCCCTCTAGCCCACAATCATACGCTCAGTCTTTCTCCGTTGCTGAAGCCCTCTTTTAAATTCACTTACCTTCTTGTTTAGATGGGTTGGAATCTTTGTTTGATGCAGCTTCAGCCAAGGTACTACCAGCTCATTCAGAGTTTGATTGCGAGCTCAAGCTCACCATTGATCTTGTGCATATATCTTCCTTGATTTAATCATTAATGGTTTGGGAGGAAGCGGCATTAAATGTGTGGGTAAAGAGCAATAAGCCAAGAGCAATTTTCAGCGAACCTCCCCTGTATGTTCCCCACTTTTCTTTGTAGAGAAGGCCGATTGTACCTTATACTCATGCATTAATTATGGGAATCTTAACAACGTCACAGTACTAGACCTGCGTCCCATCACATTGAACTCACAGATTGCACGGCATGTAAAGAAGGCGAGAGTTTTCTCCAAGCTGGATTGTTTAAACGCGTCCAATAAGATCCATATCAAGAAGGACCAGGAGTGGTTGATTGCATTCCATACCAGAAAAGAGATTTTTCAATTTTGGTTATACCCTTTGGGCTTAAAAATACCTCTGCTATCTTTCAACCCATATTGGCGTGGCTTTGGAGGACCTGCTGGGGGTATGCGCAGTAGCTTACATGGATGATATTTTGGTATTTTCCCCTGACAATGAGTCCCATGCAGTACACCTTTGGCAGGTGGTAGAGCGTTTGGGGGGCTGCTGATCTAATATTAAAAATAAGTAAGTGCAAATTCTTTAAGTCCCAGGTCACCTTCCTGTGCAACGTCATGTTATATAAAGGGCACAAGATGACACCAGAAAAGGAGAAGGCGATTTGTGAGTGGTCCACTCCAACTTCAGTTAAGAAATTGAGAATCTTTTGGGGACATGTACGTTCCTTAAGAAATTCACACAGAATCTTTTGGAAGTTGCAGCGCCTTTGTATAAGGCAAGTGGGGCAAAAGTGCTCCAGTGGTCCCCGACTTTTCAGGATGCCTTCCAAGCGGTAAAGTGTACTTTGCTATCCATGTCCAATGTTCGCCATGTCACCCCAATAAAGATTTTATTGTTGATTCTGATGCCTCCAACTTCGCCATAGAGGTGGCCCTATTACAAGTAGGCAAAGATGGAATAGAGCATCCAGTGAGATTTTTTCCTGGAAAATGTCTCTATCAGAGTCAAGTACGCTGTATATGATAAAACGTTATTAGCCATGGCTGAGGCGCTGACCTATTGGCTTCATCACTTGCACAGCTCATCCCAACCCTTCCACGTATGTACAGCTCACCATGTTTTACTGTAATACCACGCACCTCATGTCTTAACCCCATGGAAAACCCACTGGTATGAGACCTGGCCCAATTTTTGTTTTCCTATGAGTTTATAAAGGGCAAGGAGAATGGTTTGGTAGATGCTTTAAGTCAAAACCTGCTTATGCTCCAGATCCTAAGGAGGCAGAGGTGCACAATACCCTCTTGATGATTCCACCAGGTAAGATTGTGTCTCAGCTTCCCTCTCCCTTAGCCAATGGACCTGCGCTCGCTCCTCTGGAAAAATGCAGAGGAATATGGTATGTTCTGAAAGGTAGGCTTTTCCCAGCCTTTTTTCAGCTGAATATGATATGGTCCTTGCTAAGAGAGCGTTGAATTATGGGATATAACCAGGAGTTATCACATGAAGGATGATATGGTGTAGTTTCAAGGGCTCTTATGGGTTTCCACTAGACCACTTCGCCTGGAAAGCACCCAGGACCATCATGACAGAATCACCGTTGGTCATCCTGGCAAGGCGAAGACTATAGAGAAAATTTGCCACACTTACATTTGGAAATGGTTAGACACACACATGGCAGGTATTGTAAAGAGTGTCTGGTCAGCAACAAAACGAAATTAAATTGCCTACCTTGAGCGGGGCTGTTGGTACCAGTTTAAAAGGCTGATGACCTTGGACTTCTCTATCAGTTGATTTTTTTGTAGAATTGCTTTATCTGATGGCTTTGATGCTATCATGGTGGTGGACAGTTTTATGAAGTTCGCCCACTTTATTTATTGCAGAACCACAGTCACCACGGCTGAGATGGCTAGGCTCTTTGTCACTCATGGGTTCTCTCTTCATGGGGTCCCTCAAGAAATAACTAGCAATTGTGGACCTCAATTTACTTCCATCTTTTGGGAAGATTTGTGTTTGACTCTTCAGATTCGCCCTTGCTGTTCAACTGCTATCACCTCAATTAAGATAGGCAGACTTAACGAGTGAACCAGTTTCTCAAACATTTCTTGCAGTGTTACACCACCGCAGATTATTCAGACTGGGTTTCTCATTACCCATGGCTTAATTCAGTTTTAACAACGCCCAACATGCATCAATTCGTTGTTCCCCTATTTCGCCGTCTATGGCTTCAATACCGCCTTTATCATGAAGCCCAGTTGTGGGTCCAATGTGGAAACATTGGTTACTTTGCAAAAATGATCAGTAAAGTACATCAGGGGGTGAGCACGAATTTAGATGCAGCCATGCAGGC
>JAKSZP010016805.1:0-13469 GCA_022478985.1 Massospora cicadina | reverse complement strand
CCCCTTCTTATGTCATATTAGGGTTTAAATAGGGTTAATTCTTATGCTAACTGCATTTTCACCTTTAACTCCTCTCCTTACACCGCTTAACCAGTGACTTATGGGCAAGGTTTATGAGATTCTTCTCTACATCTGAGGCTTCCTGATGTACACCCAGCTCCACCTTTGTGGTTGACTCCTACTGACATAAACCAATACTTCTGACAGCACCTCATATGATGCATTTAAAAAAGTTAAGCCGCCAATCCTTGAATTATGGAAGCAAGGCACCCAAAATCATACATTAATAAGAATAGATTGGAATATGGCCTGTTTATGCTCGTGGGTGCTTTTTAGCCCCAGATTAGAACAATATAGAAGTGATGAGAGTTTTATACCTCTCAGCTGCTAGAATAAATATTTTGGGGCTTTTCTTTCCCATAACAATAACATTAGTTACGAAGATTTATTTTAAGCAGCAAATTTGATAATCACACAGGAGAGATGGGCGACATCAATAAAACAAATTCAAATTGGGCGAAAGTCATATCGGGCAATGTGCAGAATGGTGCGCTGAAGGGCAAGAAACGCTCTGCGGGGACTGGAAACAATGCATTAAGAAACCACAAACATGGACGGTGCCAGGATTGGTGAAATTCAAAAAACTAAAAAAATGCATACCCAAAATACACTATTCCTAATCCCTCTCACTAGTAGAACATGGTATCTGAACTCTACCTAGGGATTAATTTCTCCAGCTCTGTGGGTGAAAGTGGGTGAGGCACAGGCCTCCCTATTCCCCCACATAGTGTATGTTATAACCCACACAAATTCACCATGGCCAGATTGATATGAATTCAAAACCAAAGAAGGTGCAGATGCCGCCGCAAGAGTCTGTGTCAAAATTGCCCTCCCCAAAGGGAAATAAACTGTGTGCACCATGCACACTAGATGAAACAAAGTGAAAACTTTGTTCAACTCTTTTGACTCGCTCCCAACCAACTTCCCCTAAAAAGTAATCAAGGAGGAGCTCCAAGCTGGACTTTCCAGCTACAAAGAAATTAAACAATTCAACCTGCAGCAGTTTTACCTGATGCTGAACCTGTAAGGAGAGTGTCTATAACTCTCCTGTTCCCAGTGTAGAGATGCCTAGAGCACAGGGCCAACACCAGTGAACTAGTCAATAGTACAAAAGTTACTAGAGCCCTTCAGAGGGTTCTTGAGCTAGAGTAACTTTGGTAGTAAAGGGTTATCCATAGAAAAATTAACCAAAAGGGAGACACACGAGACTTGGAAGGGTATTTATGGAAGCCTTAGGCTGGAGGGATCCTGGGCGGCCCAACGGTACATGAGCTGATAGAATCAAAGTAATCAAAAGTAAATGGTTAACATTGCATGAGACCTCCTTAGGGAGTTCTGCACACAGTATTGTCCAAGATAAATAATGAAAAATGGCGTACTAGTGAATGGTTTATTATAAAGGGAGAAGTTGACCAACAGGGGAGATTGGTCTTGTTATGAGGAATTTAAGGAATTTGGGCAAATATTCAATTAAAAAAGAAGTTCTAAGCTGAGGCGCGCCAATAGGCGCACACTTCCATTGGACAAGATGCTGTATTTGGTAATCAACTGAACTCAGGTGTTTGATTGTAAAAGTGGCCAACCTGAGCTGAAAAGTATGAAAACCAAATGAGTTTTAAGACCCCGCTGCCCAAAAACTGAAGCAAACCGTTTTCATTTGTAACAAAGCTAGTTAACTTTTAACACACCCTCTCTTATACAGGGTTGAACTTCTCTTGCATCCATAGGACCAACCTGGGCATACTTTACCTTAACCCAGCGTTGATCTATGGTATGCTTAAGGTCAGGGAGGCCTGCTAGCTTCACCTTCTTGGCCTCCTGATATGCTGCTTTGTTTTTGATGTTTTTCCCAATTATGATGGCATTTTCTAACCATGACAGAACATGTGCACAGATAAGGCAATAGCCATGATCAACCCAATCCCTAGGTGGCTGAGGACCTCAAAAAGATCCTGCACACAGTGGTGTTTCACCTCCCAGATGGGTGCATGTCAAAGGTATTCCGCATCACACCAGAAAGCGCACTGCCAATATACAATCACTGCAGTGCATTGGGGTACAAGGTGCACGCATGCCCCATGAAGGAGGGCCTATTGGCCTCATACTTCTGCAATGACAGCGTGGACGAAGACAGTGAAGACTTCACTTAAATAATTGACACCAACCACGCCTTCCTCTGGGGAGAGAATGAGCAGTACATTTTAATAGACCCAATATCACCCAAAGTGTGCTAAATGGCACAGAAGTCCCACAAATGGGCCGCGGCAAAGGCAACATTGCTCCCAGCCTCTTCATCAACCCTGGCCAAATTCAGTAAGAAATAGAGAAAATTTAATTGAGCCAACCAGTCTGATCAGAATACCCAAGATGAAATTTCTCAACAATTTGACTGAAACACCACATGATACCAATCAAGCGAATTTAGCCAGACAATTCAGCTCCACCATTGGCGAACATGAAAAACACAAACCCATAAGTTCAAACCCCACAACCACAAAGAGCAACCAGCACACTGCATTGGAACACCATGAAACACAAGTGGAAGAGACTGATATAAATACACAAAAATGGCAAGACCTGCATGAAATTGGTTAGGGGTAAGTGATTGAACAACTGCACAGGTGGGGCAGATCCAATCTCCAAGAGCCAATACCAGAAATGGTGTGATGGGATATGGCTGGATGGCCCTTCCAACCACTCCTGAGGCACTGCGGGCACCTTAGTGTCAATAGGGACGTTAAATAAAGTGGGAGTCAGGGCCCAATCATCCCAGGCCAAAAAGCTGGAATTCCTGCAGAAACCCCATGTATATATCTTATATTTATTCGGGGAAGGTCGACCAGGGGGCAAGCACTTCCAATATAGTGAGGAAACTAATGAAATTCGACAATTAAAGACACCCCAGAGAATTCAAGGCCCCTCTTGTTGTCTCAAGGCTCACCAAGTTTAGGACGGTAGAAAAGGGGAGTTATGCTGGCTTATTCTTGGATGCAGCATGTGCGAAGGAAAGGATCAACCTTTAGGAACCATATGGGGAACCATGTGTTGATTGTCCTTCTGTTGCATGGGTTCATATGTCCAAACAGCCATGCTTGAAAATGTTCCAATATATGGCAGTGGAAACGATTGATGGATTCTTGGATTGTGAGCGCTGCTCCTGTGAACAATTCCAGTACCATTGTGTGTATCGTCCATAGTGCTATTGTTACTATTAACGCCCTGAGAGATGGGTGGATAGGAGAGTTTATGTTTATAGCGAACATGTTCCTTGCTAGGCTGAATGGATTTCCGTTTTCTTGGCGGAATAGGAGCATGGCCTCTTTCCATATACCCACTCATGTTGGCCATTGTTCTAAACTGTGGGTTAGGCTTCCATACTGACCACACATTGTACATGAGATGTGAGTGGCATTTTACCGTTCAGCTGTTCAGTATACTCTCCTCATGTACCTCCATACATGTGCTCTTATCCTGGGTTGGAGTAGAGGGTGATGTGTGTATCTCCATACTCTTCTTTGGGTCTCCAGGTTGTAGGGTATGTCCATATGGTCCAGATAATTTATCCTGGCTATGGTACTTGGGCTTTTGCTTATTATATTGTCTGTGACTATTTGATCATTGATCTCCTGTCTGTGAGTTAGCCTTGAGCATCCTCAGTAAATGGTTTAGCCATTTATGTGGATCCGCTATGTCGCTCTTCTAATGGCTAGGAGTATTTGTTTGAAATGTGCAGGAGTGCCGTGTGGTCCTGCAGCTGTGGGATGGGATGCCAGATATTTGATTAATGTGTTTGGTGATCTGGGTTTCGTAATTGGAGTGCACGTTTGAAGTTATATCTTGCTGTTCTGGCCCAGTGTGTATCTTTAAGATCTGGGCTAGTCACCCGAGCTATCCAGGATCCCAGTATATGGGTTGCTTGCTCTACGTAAGTAGTAATCCCCATACCTCCATTCCTTCTAGAGCCAAACAGGGTTTCGAGGCGTATAGGGGGGTTATGGTTGGACCATAGCCATCCTTGTAATAGGGCGTGGATTATGTTGAAGAAGGATGGTGAGAAAGCGATTGCATGGGCCGTGAACCATATGATTGATAGAATCATAGAGTTGGCTACCGTGACCTTTCCTGTTAAGCCTGTTTGGTGTCCATGTAAGGAGGCAATGCGTTTTGTTATTTTGTCTAATAGTTAATTTTCCATCATGGAGTTGGCGTACCCTCTGCTTCCAACCATACTCCCAAGTGACGAACAGGGCCAGCTGTTGGTTTGGTGATGAATGGAAGTTTCAGTGAGGTCGTTGCTAATTTTCGCCTCCTATGTCTGGTCAGGAGTCTTGATGTTGTACTAGCTTGTTGGCCCTGTGTAGATGGCATCCATTGGGTCTGATATTTCCCCAGGAGTATAATTTCCGTTTTCTCAGTGTTAAGTGATGAGTTACTTATGGCTGAATAGTCTTGTATTATCTTCTCAATTCTGCAAGCGTCCTGATTTTTGGATATGCCCATCACATGATCATCAGCGAAGGCCATCATTTTGACTGGTGGTAGGCCCTTGACGTTGATTCCCTTGAGAAATGCGTTTGTATTTTGGATTAGGGGGTCTAAACTAAAGTTGTAGAGTAGAGGGCTTAAGGGGCCTCCTTGTTTTAGTCCTCTCTGTGGGATAGCTGTGTTGGTTAAGAAGCCTTCTCCCCGCACAACCATGATTGCAGACTCTGTAAACAACATTACCCAGTTATGAATCTGTTTGGGAGCTTAAATTTTTGAAAACAGGCCCTAATATAGGTCATGTTCACCCTGTCATATGCCTTTTGTTGGTCTGAAAAGACAAGTGCACCAGAGGTTTTGGACTGGCAGACATTTGCGACTGTGTGAATGTTATCCCATATGGCTCTTCTTAGAACAAATCCATATTGTGATGGGGATATCACATCAGTTGAAATTTCTCCTAGTCGTTTAGCCATAATTTTTGTGCAAACTTTTGCATCTGTGTTGGTTAAGGAAATTGGGCGCCAGTTGGATAGGTCTAATCTATATCCTTTCTTGAATAAAGTGACCGTGTAGGCTTCTTTGCCTCCAGGTAGGAGGCGTGTTTCCATAATAAACTTGTTCATTGAAGCTAGAAGAATATCAGAGATGTTAGTAATATTATTTTATGTAAAATTCATAGGGAATCCCATCAGGTCCAGGGCATTTCCCTCTTGGCGCACCGCGTACTACTTCCCATAATTCCTCGCGCGATATTAGGTTGATTAAATTGTTATTTTGGGCCATAATGTCAATATGTGCGCTTCTAAGTTATTTTTCAATTTTTTCTAGTTTGACCGGCTCAGATTTATACAATTTTGTATAAAACCTGTGCACTTTGGTCGCGACTTCTTCAGGTGTTTCCACTATGGATTTTTCCAGTCAATGGACCTGTGTACAAGCTATCATATTTTTCTGTGCGTGGAATCAGTGGAAAAAGTAGCTTGAGCAAGTTTCTCTGTCTCTTATGTTTTTGCCTTTATCTTGGACTCCAACTCAGTGTTGGTGTTCATGGATCAGGGTGTTTAACTGAGCAGAAACCTCCGCCCATTTGCAACCCCATCCAGGGCTGTATCCCGTGCTTAATATGTTGTTTTCTAGATGGTCAGCTTCAGCCAAGGTGTGATTGATAATGGCTAAAACTGCATTTTGTCTTCTAGATAATGTATGTTTGATTTGTTGGGTTGTTGATTTTTTGAAATTTTTCAAGGTGGTTAGTGGGTCCAAGCACAAAGGTGTTTGAAAATCCTGGGTTGAGGATATTTCCTCCATCCAGGATTGAACTTTGAGTTGGCTAAACTTTCTGTGCGTATTCTGCACCATCTGGGTGCTTGGGTACTTGGTTCCGCCAGTTTGTAAGACACCAAAACAAGCTGATGTTCAGAAAATTCGATTTTTGTAGTTTTAAATTTTTGAATTTGGTGAAGAAAATTATTGGTGCAAGTATTATGTCTATCCTTGACATAGAGACAGCTGTACCATTGAGTACATGTGGGCGTATCATGTTTGTATCAGGGGTTGCCTTTTTGGCAGTGGATCATATAGTCCCAGGGTGGGTTTTAGTACGCGGAGTTCCACTTGCCCTTGTGGTATCTCCATTGTGTATGGCCATCGGTCCATCTCTGTGTTAATCCAGCAGTTCATGTCTCCCATTATGAAAGTATTTGCTGGTAGATTTAGTTGTGTTAGGTCTGTAAGAAATTCTCTTCGGTCATGTGCACCATTTGGGGCATACACGCTGGCTATTGTGTGCACTTTGGTGTGACATTAGAAGGTTATGGCGAGTATGCGGCTGTCCAGGAACAAATTTTTATTAATAAGTTTGAAGTTTTAGTTCGCGCATACTATCACCCCACAGTGGAGTGACCAAAACAATATTGTTGGGAGAAGCATTTTTCCCATGCCTCCTCCTCTCCCTGTGGACAGTAGGTTTCCTGCACCGCCAGGATATCCACAGGTGGGTTTCATAGGAGACTCAACCTCTTGGCCTGGGATGTTAAGGCCTTGAGTCCCGCTATGTTCAGCATCCCAATCTCTACTGAGATGCCCGATGCGCCTCAGGAGCGGTTAGCAGGGCCCCCTGACCCTACTCCCTTGCTCACATTTCTCTCCACTTCACTTCTGCTGTGGAGAGCATAACTGTGAGTTGGAGTTTGGGTTTTTTCTGCCCCTTTCATCGTCACAGTTTTTGCTCCTCTCTTGGCTTTGCTTGGTTTCAATATATATTGTGGTGCACTTGTGTGCTTTTATTGGCCACATTATTTTCTTGCAAACTCCATTGTTGATTTTCCTTCCCAATTGAGTTAAATTCCGCAATTTTGGGGATTGCTGAACCCCAATTTTGCTTCATTCATTTCTGAATAAGGTTCCACCAAATTCAATCTGGTCATATTGGGTGTATGGTTTTCCGCGGGATCTGATTGTTTCATTGACTCAAATTCCTCCATGTCTTCCTGGATCTGCTCCAGCGATATGGTTGATTCCGCTAAGGTCTTTGCCTTGGCCGCGGCCAGCTTGCAAGCTTGTTTGTCCATTTTTTATTCTTTTGGGGAAATATGGTCAATATTTTCATATTGCCTGTGTTCTCCCCAGTTGAAGGCTTGTGTAGTATCCATGATTTTGGCATACTCTGAGTCATCTTCGCTTAATTCCTCCTCACAGAATTCCTTTTCTCTCAGGCCTTCTTTTATGGGGAAAGCGTGAATCTTGTGCCCAAAGGCCTGACAGTGGTTGCATATGGGGGGTGCGCTTTCCACTGTTGTGCAGAACAGCTGGTTCTTTTCCCATCAATGGTGAAGGATGCTATATGAGGGATTTTTGTAATATCCTCTACTACATCCTGGTTCATTGAAATAATTGCTATTGCCTTCCCCGTGCTAAGGGTCAGCATCAGCTGGAATCTTTGCATTTCAAATTGAAATTTCTGCATAGGCTTCCAAGTCTTCTCGGAGATGTCTTTTGACTACTGTGCGCGCCAGTGTGGTCAGAAGATAGTCAAAAATTATGAAAATGTCTTTGGATTCAGTCCGATGGGTGCATTTGGCTGGTAACAATTGTTGTCCATTAGGAAGGTCAATTACCACTCTGACCTTTGCTGCTTCATTTGCTTCTTCCACAGTTTCAAACCCAAGGTCTACCCAACCTCTGCGGATTATATGGGTTGTTAAGTACACCGCGTGCGGGAAAAATTTATGTTGGGCTTCGCCAAACTTTTCCCACATTGTTGGTGCTTCTACGCCCAGGAAAACTCACATCCTGTGTTCCACTGATGATAGTGGTTGCGATTGGGATACTTTCATAAGCTGCAGTATTTTACCAAAAAAAATTAACAAAACCTGCGGGGGGCGCCACCTCAAGTTTTTTTATTTTTACTTAGATTTTTGTTTGTACCTGTGCGCTTGGTACCTTTGGGTGGTGCAGGTCTGGGCTGCTGCCCTTTACCGCGTTCGCCCAGCTCTTCACTTTATTATTCATACTTATCTCACCTGGTATTGATTATCAAATTGTTCTTTTTGAATTTAATCATATTACTAAAAGTGATAGTAGTCAGAAAGAAAAGTCCTCCTGTATATATCTTGGCCATCCAAGAAACTCACTGTCTACAGGGGGAGGAGAAATTCTGGTCATCCAGGGTCTCATCATCCCAATCAATATGGACGTCCCACTGTGGGTTGGTCATTCATAGCCATAAAAAATTAAATCACTAACTCAATTTCCTATCTATACAGCTTCATCCTTGTAGCATCGATCACATGCCAGGGTGACATAATCTCAATAGCATACATCTATGCACCATGCACTGCAGCTGAGAGGAAGCAATTTCTTGAGACCATCCCAGTTTTCGCCTTCCCACCAGATACCATTTTACTGGGTGACTTCAACTTCTGGGCTGACCCCAACATGGACTGATAGTCTAAACCCAGGAACCCCCCTGGGGCACATCAAATTCCATGCAATGAAGGCATCCCTTGGCTTACATGATACTCATTCCCCAGTTCACCACTCCTCCCCCACATGACTCACCCCAACTTATGAAAGAGAAAGCTCATCTCAATGGGCCTCATCAACTTCAATTTCAACCCAAAAACCCGCAGCTAGAACATCTTCAACTTCTCAACCAAAAAGATAAACTTCTACAATCACTGACTCATTTCAGTACAGATTTTGCCAACCTACACTCCCGCACAGGCATCAAACTGGAGGAAGATTCACCTGATATACACAAAATTGCCCTAATTATTTGACTGGGTCAAAAACAGGACCACAAATCCCCAATTTATAACCCCATTCATATTGAACCTATCACAACTTGAGCAAATTTCAAAATCAGATTAATAAATAAAACTTACCATCTTGCCTCAAGTAAGTACACCGCCAACTCAGTCACAATAGGCGCACATTGGCGGAACTGGACCACCTCAATCTCAACACCCCAAAGTCTGGCTACAGCTATAACTGAGAGCGTAAATGGACGGAAATATCCACCCACCTAAACACCCACATTTTCAAACACCAGCACAGAATCAAAGTATCAAAAAAAAATAAATGTCTCATAAAAGAAGGTGAAACCTGCTTGACATACTTCTTCTGCCAATTTCACTCCTGTGGCAACCATCTCGCATGCACACAGGTCCACAAAGGTGATGGCACTGTGGAAACTGACCCAGAGGAGGTCAAGGTGGAAGTGCACTGCTACTACACCAAACTATATTGTAATACTCCAACTGACCCCATAAAAAATTAAAAATTTTATACAACCGCCAGAATACAAAGCACACCGCCAGACTACAACCTCTTAAACTTAATCACACAGGAGGAGCGCTAGGACACAGTACGCAATACACCATGTAGAAAATGCCCAGGACTGATGGGATAACCTACAAATTCTACAAAAGATACTTCAAATATATTGGCTCCCTCCTCTTGTCATCAATGAACCAGTGCCTGCTGGAGACCCGTCTCCTACCTGGTGGCCAGGACTCCTTGTCATACCCTTTTTAAAAAGGGCGACAAACTGGACCTGGCCAACTGGCGCCCAATTGCACTCTCTAACGCTGACACAAAACTACTAAAAATTTTAGCCACCAGACTAGGAAACATAGCCTCCAAAATCCTGACACTCAATCAGTTTGGGTTCATACCAGGGCACTCAGTATGGACCAATATACATTTTCTCACCAACATCTGCCAGTTAAAGCAACTGGAGCCCTGATATCCCTAGACCAGGAGAAAGCATATGACCACATTAGTTGGTCGTACCTGAAGGAATGCCTAAGCGCCTTCAAACTCCCACCCAGATTCTTAGACTGTGCAATGCTCTTAACAGAGTCTGCATCCATGACTGTCTGCGCCCCTGGCTTTCTGACCAAAAATATCACACCGCGCAGAGGGCTCAAACAAAGGAACCCCCTCAGCCCGCTGCTTTATAACTTCAGCATTGATCTCCTTTGCGTCTCTGACTCACACCTCATGGTCATTACTGCACAAGGCCAACCATCAGTCAATATACTAGCCTTTGCAGATGACAACGTAACATGTATAGCTAACAACAATGATGCATGTCAGTTGGAACACACCCTGGAGAGTACTTCATTGTGAGCAATGCATCTCTCAACAAAAAAAAACAGAAATAATCCTTTTAGTCAAGTATACTAACAACTGGATCACAACACCCAAACCCCACATCTCCTCATTAAGAAAAAACCCAACCATCCTACCTTTTGCAACACCCTCTCAGCTAACCCTGTTCGTCACCTTGTGATGTGGCTTGAAAAAGGGGGTATGCCAATGAGAAAATTGATAACAACCTACTACAGCAGATGTCCAATTGCATCGCCTTACTTAATGGATGATTACCAGGATAAAGAAGCGTGTAACGGTTGCCAACTCACTCATCCTTTCAATACTGTGGTTCCCCACCCACATAATCTTCTTCTCGCCTTCAATCTATATCTTCAGTCCACATACTAATCCAAGGATGGTTGTGGCCTGGGTCCCGGCCACCTGTACAAGCGAATACACATTTTGGCCCACGCTCCAATGGTGGCATGGGCCTAATAGACTTTGTAGATCACGCCATCCACATATTGGGCACCTGGATAGAGGAAGTTCTAGCCCCAGACCTTCCACACTAACACTGGTCCAGAGCAGCGAGGGCCAACTTTGCACAAGCGCTCAAACTATCCATCCCCCACAACACATTCATACTGCTCACATACCTTGCAAACCGTCTGTAAAATTTTACTCTAGGTGATTATTGGCAGTCAACCCAGTAACCTTTTAACTGCACAGGTTCAGTTTCCTCGTGCACTTTGTTGCGTTGTATAGAATTTATTATTAATTGATAAAAGTATGGAGACTATTATATGTAGTTGAGATTGAACTATATTTTGGCCCAACGCTCAGCCAGTATTTCTGATTAAATACTCTTGAAGTCGTACTCATAGGGATTTGTTCCCTATACTCTTGTCCACCCAATTTTGCTAAGATACCCCGGTGACAGTCTCTCTTGGCCCAACACACAGTTGGCAACTATCCCTGATTGTGTGTCCTTCTTCTCTAGATCCCTACTTGGATCTTTACTTTTCTCTCTGAGAGTCTTCCAATTATTGCCTTCTGCAATATTATCCTTGAGATAGAACAACACAGTAGAAGCTGATAGTCTAACTATACACCAAATTGATAATATTACTATAAAGTACTGATTATCTAAAAGCTAGTTTTTTTATTAAAGTAAATCCTATGGAATTATATAGTGGGGAATTCAGCTGTCTAACCCTTGGTTGACACCTCTTCAATGAAACGGCAGCCATTGCCATTGAATTACCTATCCTCATCTCAGCAGAAATGGTCTTCCCCATCCTGGTTAGGATTTGATCATTGGACATCCTCAAGACCTCAAACAGAAAGAGTCAGAAAATGTGTCCTTAACGTTTTCCTCTCGATCCAAGTGAACCAACCATAATTGGCTAGCGACCTGCTTAGGTAATGGGACTTATTACCCATTATGGCAGGTCACTCACCAACAAATCAATTTGCTAGTTGCAGGCAGCATCACTCACCTCGCAACTTTCTATTCATTCCCAATCAGTTGGTGATGAAACCTGACTGATCCCAATCAGTACACCTGATAGTTAATCACTATCAGATGCCCCTATTTCATCAGCAACTCAGCCCAATGAGATCTTAAGTATTCATCCAGATTAATCCCTGACAGATATGATCAGGAGAATATCCTAAAATCCCCCAAACATAGTTCCTCTAAAACTCAGGCCAACCAATTTCCAATTCACTTCGCCTTAGGGAATTTTCCCCTAGCAATACCAGGTAATATAGCAGGCTGGGAATATAGGCAAAAATCCCAACACCGTCCCAAGGCAGCAGTCCTACATGGCACCCCCCTCACTCCAAACGCCTAATCCACACCATATGGCACATAGGGTGGACAGTCACTATCACAGGCACTTGTTAGGAAAGGGGAAGGCCTAGAGCTTTCTTCACGCTAAGGAAACTGGACAACAACCCCCAGAGGGACACACATGACATGGCCCTGACCATTGTAAGGATCAAGTACCCAGATGTCTTAAATATCCTCTATGACCTCACAACACAGAAGACAATATGGAGGCTCGCACATCACCCACTCCAACAGCCAAAGGTAAGAGCTAACACCTGGCGCTGCCTCAGAAGAACCTACAGGACAGCGGACACTTTCAACTCTCTTCATGCAACATGTGCGTGTGGGGAGGGGATGGCACCATACACCACCGCCTTGAAGCACGCCCACCATCTAGAGCCATATGGCGTGAAGTTGCACGTCTGCTTAAAACCCACAATGACCAGGAGCTGTCAATCTCCAGAAGCCTCCTTGCAGTCCAACCTGAATCCCCAATACCACCCACACTCTGCTTCCTTATAGTCACCATCGCACTGTGGAAAATCCACACCATAGCACTGGATTTCTTCAAGGGAACTTTGCCAACCATCTGTGGGACAATCAGCATACTTCACCTACACCTAATAGAACACTTTCAAGCCTGGATGTATGTATACATGATGCTGAAGCAACAAATACTCGTTGAGTTATGGTTCCCAGTCTGGTTTCTGCATGTGGACCCCTTCCTTCACACCTGATCCATAACAGGGGAAGCCCCCTTGGAGTAGGGCATCCAATCCCCATACACCTGGCGGTACCAGCTGGCAACAGGGGTAGCTCGTCTACTCTGGGGTGCCTAGATCTTGCTATAATTCACCTTATCCCTATCTGATTCCATATAGTTCACATAAGTATTGCACATCACCTGGTTGCCTACCCCAATTAAATAAACTAGAATGAACATTTTGGGGACTTTTTCTACCACATATATTAAAAACAATAAAACACTAATAATACTAAAAATCTATATTTTTATTAGTTGCGGCAAGGGGGTATAAAGCAAACCATTCAATATCTTGATGCTTAGTATTAAATTGTATTGAGTCTCAAAGTGAAAGAGGTGCAAGACTTTGGATTAGGTTATGAATAGATAAATTAGGGAATATTGGGTTTTGACCTATCAGAGCTCTCAAGGCTTGCCTTGTTTTGATGGAATGGCTGATGAAGGGTTGATGGTAGGTATGATTAATTTTTGAGATAAGGTTTAATATTTGACCCAATCATTGGTCAGGAAAATATTTGCACCTTTCAGGACCTCTCAACCCTATAAGAGGGGTTGGTCTCCGCCTAGGTGTGTGAAGATAAACTGTAAGTGGGTGGGGAGGAACCTCAGATGGACTTCCCTGATTCCTTCACATGGTTGGTGCAATCCAACTACCCAAACTCATGTTATTTGGCTGAGAAGTATTACACGTATTTCAATTTGAGGAGTTTCACCAAGAATTGGCCAGGG
>JAKSZP010016804.1:0-13507 GCA_022478985.1 Massospora cicadina | reverse complement strand
TATTGTACGATTTGGTTGCTCAGTGGCCTATGACCAGTAAAACCAACTGCAGAATTGTTTTCCAACGCCAAGAATGTTAGTCATATGATCATTTTAGGCGGTTACGATCGCCTCTATGGTGGATAACAATGAAGAATATAGGTTGGATTTATTTGGCCTGTTGGGCACTAAAATCTAACAATTACAACTTTTAATTTTTCATTGCACTGTAATGAAACATCAAAATGCTGGCGGATTGTAATAACTAGCCATATTGAATCTCTATTCCTTCTAGAAAGGTTGAATTTATATACTTTTATGAAAAACTGAGAAATGGATCTGAGAGTCTCTGAAGTTCACCAGCAAATGAAGAAGATGACCAAGTGAACTAATATTGAGTATAGATTATTGTATGAACAGGTCAAGACCTCTTGGCTGCCTTATGTCTGACCATGAGCGAGAGTGTCTCACTGCTATGGAGTCCCATTCTATGGTAGGACATGGTGCCTTAAAAGAAAACCTTTCAGTGGCTGTAAGAGCAATGTTACTGTGAAGGGATGATTGAGTCTATCCAGAACATCATCGATTCTTGTTTTATTTGTGTTAGACAGAAACCTCCCCAACCCAACTTTATCTACACCATATTGTGGGTCTTAATGCCCCTTAAGCTACCGTTATCATTAAGAATATTGGTCCACTACCTATGGCGATGTATGACAAACTGTACATCAAACTATTGGTTGATCACTTCTTGAAATGTATTGATGCCATATTAGTTGCTCGCCCAGTTCCAAAGTGACCACGTCCTTACTTAAACATATCTTCAATAACACAGTAGTCAATGTATTGTTATCCAATAATGGTACCAATTGTGTATCTCAAGTAATTTCTTACCTCAAATCTTTAAGTGCACTTATCATTCCATCAATGCCCCATATCATCCTGCTACTAACAGAGCAGTGGAACGAGAGAATGGGACTTTAGTCTCCATCCTCCACAATATGGCTCAATCTGACTCATCTATATGGAACATGTCAAGAGAGTGTCCGTAACTCTCTTGTTCCCAGCAAGGTGATGTGGGATGCAAACCCACCTTTCTAGGGAACTAGCCGTTAAGAGAATGGGAAATGAGGCACCTAGAATGGTGCTTGAGCAAAAGGTAACCCAGGCGAGGGTGCAAAGCACCACATATGAGACCAGGTAAGTAAGAAACCTCCCAACTTGAGTAGACACAAAAGGGGAGTCCATTGTTAAGGGTAACTTGGCGCTAGTAGACTTGGGTGTCTCAGTCTGGAGGGGACCTAAAGGGCCCAAGAAAGCACCTGGGATTTGGGTAAATGGTGATAATAGGTAGTGGCCCACATAGTTGGAGACCTCCCTGAAAAGGTCCACCACCAAGTTCACCCAAGGAACCATTGAAAAGACGTAAAAATAACGGGTAAAATTTATTTTAAGAAAGTCAACCAACAAGGAATGTTGGTTGTATAATATATTTATAGTGGGCTGGGGAAATTTAGGTTCTGCAGAAGTGCGCCCAAGGCTTGACGCTCCAATAAACAAATGCTTCCATCCATTTTATTAAAATACACCAAAAGTGCCTTCACTTGAGTAATTGATTGAAGCCATATTTTTCCCGAGCTTAAAATTTCATAACTTGAGTGGGACTCGAACCCTTGCTCTCCAATCAACTGAATCAAACCATCTTCATTTATAACATAAATCATTCATTTTAGTGCCTGGGCCGAGATAAGAGGCTGGGCGTTTTGCACCCCATTAGTATCAACCTGGGCATGCTTGGCTTGCACCCAGCGTTGATCTAAGGTGTGTTTCAGGTCAGGAAGAGCCTGAAGTTTCACCTTCTAGGCCTCCTGTCGCCCAGCCTTGTCTTTAACATCAGTTCCTACTATAAAGTTAGCCAACCATAACACAGAGCGTCTATCTTACTCTCAAGTGTTCAGCTCAAATTAAAAAGATCCATTTTTGAAACTACTATGTTAGCAATGCAAATGCTGGTAGATGAGTTATTTTGATTAAAAGCTTTAGCGGCTAAATATATGGGGACTAAAAGTAGATGAAGAGAAAATCTAAGCAATGCCCAAAACTGGTAGCTTGAGTACCAGCTAGGGGATCTGGTCTTGTTATACCATCACTGGCCAGGTGGCCAGATTCACAAACTTGTTACACTATGGTCAGGACCTTATTGAGTTATCTTTCACTGAGGACAATAACATTCTATCAACTCAGTCAAATTGGGCTACATTGTGAAAACAGTCCATCTAGTTTTCTCTAAGTTATTCCCTCCTCAGCAAGATCTTGAGGGGGACATTATCAGGAATGTTGGGATTTGTGCTAGATTAAAAGAAGTGCAAATGCAAGATAATTTTGCTCTCAAACAATGGAGCTTCACTGCCATGGAAGCTACCAAGACTTCTAATAACAATAAACTCCAAAATGAACAAAAAAATGAATCCTTCCTGAATCTGACCTATCATCTCAGAAAGATCTTGGCATTTGAAAATCTCTTGATATCACAGCATTTCAAAGAAAGATAATGTCCATTTGAAACACAATATTCTATCACGTCAATGAAAGATCATGCTATTTGGAAGTCACCGTACCTACACAATCCTGAACTTCTACCAAAGTATAAGATACATGATCCTATTTACTACCAAAGTCTTAAATATTCCAAGATTTTAATTAATAGAAAAAATAATTATTTGCCTTCTCATTCTTTCCTAGTTTTAACTAGAGATTTCCTAGTGTCAACTAGAGATTTTGCCTTCATTCTAGCAGATATTTGCTTTGAAAAAGAACATATTTTCCGCCAATAATTTCTATAGATGCCCAAAGTCAACTAGAGAGATTCCACTGGAGCTATAATGACTAATAATCGTGTAGCTTTAAAGGACCCAGCCTCCAAATTTAATTAAAAACCTCATTAGCGGCTAATATTTCTCTACTTATATGAGCCATATTGATATTCAACTGGTCTGATGGTTCTTCCACTCTTTGATTAGCCTTATTTTCCTGGCGTTGGTTGTGTAAAATGACATCATCGACCTCACCATAAGGTATTTAATTGTTTCACCAATAATTTTATATCTTAGTGTTGGGCTTTGCAACCTCAACCAATCCACTAATTTTGATATACTGTCAAGCTAAGTCCGCATGGTCCATTGGGTATATGTTATATGTATCAGATCATCTTAACTATCACTGCCAGAGTAGCCAGATTTTTAGTCACATTAGATAATGTCATCTCTTGGAACAAGCAATAATTTTCATAAAAAGTAATCTTGGTTCTTATAACTCTTAACCATATTCAAGTGAGCCTCATTGACAGTATCAGTAGAGAGATGGTACCTGCAGATTATCCATTCCATGACTCCCTTAACATTTTCATAGGGTCATTGGCCATCTGTCCTAGGGATTGAGAAGCTAAAAGCCCACTGGGATGAGTTCCATGGTGGGAGAGTCACTCTATTTGCTGTCTAAACTGCTTTTATGGAAATGATCTTGTCTGGGTTATTCCAAGTCTGTAGGCTGATGAGGGTACTTGTACCCAAAGCCTTTGGCAAAGAGATTAAATTTTTGACTAATGTTGGATTAAATGTCTATAGTATTTTTGGAAGTGTTTTTCTGTATTGAGCACCATTTGATTCATTTAGTTATAACAGGAAAAATTCGCACAGGCTTATAAAGCACTCTATTAGTTGTAACTATATGGAGATAGTACACTTCAAAGTATGTTTAGATAAGAGCTACAAAAAGTAAACAAAATTAAATGAAGCGGGTCAACCTTGGGACAAATATACCACGCCGAGTTTCTTTTAACCTTTGCTTGTTTCAAACCTGTTTTGATCAAACCCTGTCCCAGGATGGAGCAGGAACCACCCGCTATGCTACAACTCCTCATGTAGATAAGAGCTATAGTTTTTATATTTATTTTTGTTAATTTTATTTATGCTACTGATACCCCTTGTCACGTTTCCAATGTGTGGTAACTAATATATGCGCTGTGGGGTATGGAATGTACTCAGTATAGCCCTTCTCTGGTTAGCTGAACCTTCTAAATTAATCCCGTTTTTATCCTGCTCATAGGCTTTTGACCCTTCCTTGAGGGCTTGGTGTTTATCTGGATGATGATTATATCTATATTCTTTAGTATGCCATTCTTAAAGGCGAGACGAGATTGGTTGGAAACTTTAGTGGTGGAATGGCTAGGTCATTTTGGGATTTTCATTTAGAGTGAACCAAATGTAATGGGGCACTAAATGTCCCTCAATGGCATTATAAAGAATTGATCTACCGAAAAACAAAGTAAAGGTAGCAATGTGTTTTTATTATTTGAATTAGTTTTGGCATTTATTAGTGGATAGCTTGATGACATATTCTTAGGTATCATTTTACAATAAATGCAGGCAACTTGTAAAGGTAGACTTAGGTAGTACCCATATTCATGAGAGATGTGGGAGAAGCAGTAGTGAGATTATAGGTTACTGGTTTATTATTAAGGTCAATTAATATAGTTGTTAAAACCAATTCTAAACACTAGTAAAATAGAAATACTATTAGAATGAATAATCTACATGGCAAACAGCTGAGAACCCTACATTTCCTATACAAAATTAAGAGTTTTATAAAAGGGGGTGATGTAATGGTACATGACATTCCTGACCATTTCATTTCAGAATCATTACAACTGAAACGTGATAGATGAACAAAATTTCCTCATAATTTAAAAAAAAATTTACAAGCAAAGAAATCCGCTATATCTAAAAATTTATGATTCTACCCTTATCTAATGATAAAAAGTTCATCTGGTAACACTGAACCTTTGAGAAAAAATCTAAAATAAAAAATTGAAGTATTATTGATAAAACATAAATCATAAATTGGTTAAAATTACTACACATAGAGAAATTTATTCAAATGCATGAAGAAATCAAGGTATAAAAGAAAGTCAAAAATGAACAAAATCTGAGATACATCCAACTGTTCCATTAAAAATGAAATCAAGACTAAAATAGGTTTTAAAACATGGCATGATCCCCAACTTACTACATATTACCATTTAGCTCATAATAGTGAAAATAATAAATCAAATAGACTTAGACTTGTTTTTTGGCTGTTTATAACTAATATATATAATTTGGGTTATTGTATTCTACAATTCTAAGTACTGTGCAGACCTGAAAATAACTTTAGTAGCTGCATCCAAATAAATCAACTATTTAACACTTTATTTTGAATTACAGGATATCTTAATATGATGAATTCCTAATATCTGGATCAAGACACTGAAGTTAGTCATTTAGGGGGCGTCCCTATTTACTTTCTCTTGTGGATAAGAAACTTTGCTAACTTTAATTATATTTTAAACTTAATCCAGGGAATAATTCATTTACAAAAGTAGTGGTATGTAGGTTTATAAGAGACCCTCTCTGGATTTATATCATACTATAGACCGTTACCTGGTTGATACTATCCAACTTTTTTGTCATTTTCTGCAATAAACCTGTCCATTTAAAGCTTAACAGTGATTAGAAATTCATAAACCAAAAATAATATCTAAAGTAGAAACTTTGGAAGAAGAGTGAATAATATTAACCCTTCTACATTATAAGTATCGCCTGACCATTTTTCTGATCACTATATTGGTGGTTACTTAGTATCTTGGTTACTAAAAGTTGATACCCTGGTTACATTTTAATAACAGCAAGAAATTATAACCTTTCTACTTAAGTTCCCTTTCAATTTGTTGTGGCACTATATTATTGCACACTCCAGCTTTTTTCTTGTTAAATCAATATGTTAAAAAATCTTAGTATATAAGAAGCCACACCTTTTCATCATCCTCAGAGTATTATGGATTTATTTACTTTTATCTTAATTATATTTGAGACCTTTGTGGGGTAAGCTTTTAGTTTATAATTATTTAGAGCCTTTTCAAAAAAACATTTGGTGCTTTAAATCTAGTTGAAAGTAAGGTTAGTACAGAATGTAGATAAATAATTACACAAGGTTTAAACATGTGATCTAAGAAAACCCACCTAACTCATTTAGAAAAGTATCGTCAGACACCATATAAACTAAATATTAATCCAAGAGAGATTAAATATTTAGCTCAAGAAAGTCAGGTCTCAGCCCATAAAAAGGAAGAGAATTTTTAAGATACCATCTTTATACACAAATAAAACCTTCTTAAAAAAGAAAAAATTTCATGGAAAAAAAGGTCTTAGATACATTTTTATTTGCAGCAACCCTTACAGGGAATAAATTTTGAAATATATAAATGCAAGAATAAAAAAGGATTGTTTAATTCTAGAGATGGCTTCTGAGTTCCTTTATTTTTCATAAGCTTGGTGATCAATAAAAAGCAATACCCAATCAAACATTACAACTAAGGTCAAAACAGTCCTTACTTTTTATAGATATGAGATGTACCACCAATAACAAATTAGAGAACCAGCATTTAAGTCTATCTTGCTAAGCATAAGAAAAAATACAATATTTCTAAAAGTAAACTGATCAAGGAATCAGTTGTAAAAAATAGAATTAAGAGTTTTGTTTCCTGTGTAACTTTGATTTGAGAAATAACATCATGATACAACAAATAAGTAAGATGATCTTAAAGAATTTGGATAAAGCTAACGACTATAATCAAGTTGCTGATTATTAAAGAACGTTCTTTACTAATGCCCTTTTAGTTAATAAGCTTTATTTGGTATAATAAGATCCCATTTGCTACTGATAGTTAAAGAAACCACACTAAGCTATTCTGATAGCCTTAAAATGTTTAAAATAAAGATGCTTGACATCAAGTATTCCATCAACCTTGCATGGGCCTACCTTCATTGTAATAAAGTTAACAGTTCCCACCAACTTTACTCTTTCTGGTACCATTAAAAAGAAATATATGAAACCTATACTTGCATACTAGATATAAAGTCATTAATAAGGGAAGATATAGCGTAATTCTCACATATGTATCAGGCTTAAAACCATTTTTGTCAATTAATATAAATCATATTTAAATTTTAAATTTATTGCGGGGAAGGCTGACCATGGGATGGACACTTCTGAATTTGACCCAAAAGAGACAAAACTTAGAAACAGGGAAGGCACCCCAGAGAAGCGATGCTATCTCTTGTTGCCAGCGGGGACGCCACTTATGGGGAGGGGGAGGAATGTGTGAAGGGGCCGTAGCCACAATTGAACACGTGTGGAGGAAAGGGTCTGATTTGATGAACCAAACTGGGAACCAGGAGGAGACCAGCTGTCAACGACGCGATGGGAGGTATCCAAACATCCACGCTTGAAAGTGGTCCACCAAATGAGACCGGAATCTGTGGACAGCTTATGGGAGGGTGGGGGTGGAGCCTGCGATGGCATCCAAGACAATCGTGTGGATAGTCCACATGGCGATTGCAACCACCAGAGCACGGAGGGAGGGTGGAAGGGGGAGGCCATTGATAAAGCAAACATATCTCTTGACAGATTGAAGGGATGTGTTTGATCCTGGCCCAGCAGACGTTAACTCGCCATATCACTTTAGAGGTAGGACACTTCTCCAGGTGATGGAACAGCATTCCATACTGGCCACACACAACGCAGGATGAGTGTAAAGCATTAGAGCACTCAGCTGTATGGTACACCCACCTCAGGCAGCGCCACACATGGGAGCGGATTTGAGGCTGCAACAGAGGATGGTGTGCATATTTCCAGATAGTTTTTTGGGTCTCAATGGAGTAAGGATGTCCAGCATGTCCAGGTAGTCTACCCTGAATAGGACATGGGGCCGTGTGGGGATCACGCCATCTTGGATGGGTAGCCCCTGTACCTCTTGTGTGAACTGAGGAGAGGGGCGACCTCTCTGGGCTGTGTGTCCGCTAATATGAATTCTCCACTCAGTGCTCCACATGGAGAGGAGGATTCATTTGTAGTGGGTTTTAGTCCCATGAGGACTTGTGGCCGATGGGTGTGAAGCCAGGTATTTCATCAAGGAGTGAGGGTTCGATGGATTGTTAAGACCCAAGGCGCGGGAGAAGTTGAGCGGGCCGCGCATGTTCAGTGATGGGAGGGGAGCGTAGGGGTGGTGACGGCCGCAATCCAGGTACCCAAGATCTTGGCAGCATGGGCTCTGAAGTCAAGCAGGCCCATGCCACCATGATGATAAGGGCCAAACATGACCTCTAGCTATACTGGTGGAGGGCGGCCTGACCAAAGCCATCCTTGCAGCAGGGCATACAAGGATTTAAAGAAGCTTGGGGAGAAGGGGATGGCGTGGGCTCCAAACCAGACATTGGAGAGGAGCATAGAGCTGTCTAAAACAACCGTGCCAGTAAGGGAAGTAGGGTGGGCTCTGAGGGAGGCGATGCGCTTCGTCACGTTGTCTAGAATATGACTCTCCATTACTGCTGATGTGTACCCGCCTGCCTCCACCCACATGCCCAGATGGCGGACTAGCCCTATGGTAGGGTGTGGCACAAAGGGGAGCACCAGTGGGGCGTTGTGGTGTGAGCTGGGAGGGCGAGCACATGTGCGAGCAGATGGGCCAGGCTGGGCACTGGTTGCAGGGGCCCAGCAGTTTTAAGACCGACCAAGGAGGATGATTTCGGTTTTGGAAGCATTCAGTGCAGCGTTACTTACCTGGGAATACTCCTGGATGAGAGCTTCCAGTGCGCGTGCATCTTTATTATTGGACACCACAACCACACAGTCGTCTGCAAACGCCATCATCTTGACTGGGGCTTGGCCTGGCACTTGGACCCCAGTGAGTTGGGCATTCACATTTTGAAGTAGTGGGTCAAGGCTGAAGTTGTATGAGAGTGGGCTAAGGGAGTCCCCTTGTCACAAGCCCCTTTGAGGGCAGACCACTTCCGTTAAGAAGCCAGGGCCATGTACTGCCATTGTTGCAGAGTCCGTGAGCAGCATCACCCATTTGATGAAGCGAGGGGGTAAGCGGAATTGATGGAGGCAGGCCCTGAGGTATTCCCAGTTTACTCTTTCATAGGCCTTCTGTTGGTCCAAGAATACAAGTGCCCCAGAGGCTGTAGACTGGCATGCATTAGCCACAGAGTGCACGTTGTCCCAAATCAATCTTCTGGGTATGAAACCAAATTGTTCTGGGGAGATGGTGGCAGATGGTACAATCCCTAAACGGTTAGCCATGATATTTGTTAAAATTTTTGTATCCGTGTTAGTTAAAGAAATGGGGCGCCAGTTGGCTAAGTCTAGCTTGTCCCTTTTCTTGAAGAGTGTGACGGTGAAGGCCTCTTGTCCTCCTGGTAGGAGGCGCGTTTCCATAAGGCTCTGGTTAAGTGAGGCAAGCAGCAGTGGGGATATATATTTGAAGTACTTTTGTAGATTCATATGAAATGCCATCTTGGCCTGGGAATTTTTAGTTTGGTGCACCGCGGATGGCTGTCCATAATTCATTCAGAGTAATCAAATTCATTATTTCCGGGTATCAAGAAATGGTGCAGATGTGGGCTCAGTTGAGAAATTTCGCCACTTTGGCCGGCTGAATTGGATCAGATCGGTATAACTCAGAGTAATACTTCTATGTTTTGATTGCCACTTTGGCTGGTGTAACCCGCGATGGAATCATCCAATCTTTGCACCGTTGTGCAGGCCACGCTTGGCGTGGTGCAAAAAATTTTATAAAAAATATACGGTGCACTTGTCACCCTTTGTAATATGTTTGGCCCTGTACTGAACACAAACCCATTGTTTGTGTTGCCTTTCAAGTGCGTTGAGGTGGGAGGCTGCCTCCACCCACTTCTGGCCCCATGCAGGGGCTGTATCCTGTAGCTGGGATGTTGGACTTCAGGTGTTCCAACTCTGCCAGAGCGTGCAAAATGTCAGCCAATATGGCTCATGAGCGTCTGGAGGAGAGGTGGCGAGAGTGGCGGATGGTTTCTCTTTGAAGGTTGCCCATGTGGAGATGGGGTCCGCGCAAAATGGTGCAACAAACTCTTTTGCCAAAGTTGCTGATTCCACCCAAGTGGAAAATCCTGGCGACGCGTGTTTGGGGGGGCAGAGTTTGCACCAATGTGGGGCCTTAGCCACTGTGACAGGTAGGTGGTAGGTTATCAAGTTCAGTTGGTGGTCTGAGAATTCCATTTTTGTTGTTTTGAAGTGGTAAATATGGGGTTGGAATTTTGCCGGTGTAAGAATAAGGTCAATGCGGGTCATGGACCTTAATTGGCCATTGTGGACGTGGGGGTGCATCATGTTTTTGAGCAGCGGGGCTCACCACGGTAGTGCATCCATTAACCCAAGGGTGGCCTTTAGAACTCGAAGTTCTACATGACCCTGGGGGGCGTGGGAGGAGGAAGGCCAACGGTCCATTGGTGTGTTTAGCCAACAGTTCATGTCACCAACTATGAAAGGGTCTGGGGGGTAGCGGGAGGGATTTGAATGATGAGAAAAATTCCCAATGCTCTTGTGCACCGTTTGGGGCGTAGATGTTGACAATAGCATGCGCCACGTTGGCCCACAAGAAAGTGACAATGAGGACTCAGCCATTGAGGAAAGTATATATGATGATAAAAATTTGAAGAAATTGTTTCTCTGAACTAGCACCCCACAGTGCTCTGACTAGAAGGATAGGGATGGGAGGAGCATGGTTTTTCAAGCCTCCTTGGAACCTCACGGACAGTGGGACTCCTGGATGGCCAGGATATCCACGGGTAGATTTTATTGTAAAAAACTCAGTTTCTAGCCTGGGATGGTGAGGCCTTGAGTCCGGCAATATTCAACATCCCTAAAGTGAAGGTTTCCCCATTGCACCTTAGGTGCGAGGGGGTGGGCACCCGGGCCCACTAGCCTCCTCTAGATCCCCAAGGGCCTTCATAGCAGCATGGGTGTTTGCAGCAACGCTATCAGTAGTTTTGTCGATCTTAGCAGAAAGGTTCACGTTGGCTTTTGCCTTCACTTTTGTTTCCCCAACGTCAGACGAATTTTTTGTGGTGCAGATGAGTTTGGTGCACCGTTGAGCAGATAAAAAAAATTTTCAGGTAGGATGGGTCCCAAGTCAGTTTCAACTGAGCTTGGTTGCAAAAAATTGGGTGAGATCAAGTCCCCCATCAGATCCTCAGATTGGGTGGCCCAATTAACATGGGTTTCTCAATCTGATTGGTTCATGGATTTCCAAGTTGCTTCCACCGCGAAGGTTTCAATGTCCTCCTGGCATTGGGAGTGTGGGATAGCGGTGGCAACTTTGGTTTGCTTCTTGGCACGCGGCCCTGTGGGCCTGCTTGCCTTCTTTTGCTCTTGTGGGGAAATATGCTTTACCAGTAAGTAGCAGCCTTGTGCTCCCCACGGGAAAGCCTCTTTGGTGCTTGCGGTTGGTTCGTAGTGCGCCTCTCTGCTGGCCATGGCTGCTGAGGGGTACTCTTGGAATGTGACGCCCTCCTTGGTGGGGCATGCGTGTGCCTTATGGCTGAACACATCACAGTGGGTGCAGATGGGGGCGCGCTTTCCACGGTTACCCAGAAAGGGTGGGTGGTATGCCCTTCAATATTAATAAAAGTGGAGTGCAGGATTTGGGTTAGGTCCTTTGCAATCTCCTCAGTTGGGGTCAGAACTGCGATGGCTTTGCTGGTGCACAGGTGAGGCATCAGCGTAAAAGCGTTGCATCTCAAAAGAATGTATTTTGCCATAGACAGTGAGACCATCTTTCAGGTGTTGCTCAAAAATGTCACGTTTTACTGTAGTAGGCAAAAAGTTAAACGTGAGGAAAATTTGGTTGGATTTTGTCCATCTGGTGCATTTGGTTTCGATGACCTGTTGCCCTTCAGGGATGTCAATCACTACGCACTGCAGCAGCCTCATCTGCTGCCTCCTTGTTTTTGAAACCTAGGTCCATCCAACCGCGTGACATGAAGTGAGGTGTGATGTACACCACGGTCAGGAAAAAAGTGTGCACATCCCCACAAAATTTTTCCCATAAAGCCATTTGTTGGATGTCCAGGAACACGCGGACTCCATATTCCACTGACGAAAGTGGCTGGGAGTGCGGCGTGTTGATGTACTGGTTGCATCGTGCTTGCCAAGTGAGGATTTCACCAAAATAGTGACCACCAGTTTTTTAAGAAAAATTCTATTATGCTGGTTTCTCTGGGGCGTTTTTTGAACGTTTAGAGGCCGCGGGCCTACCACCTGCTCCTCTTACCTTACTTGCCCAACTGCTCCCTAACATGGGCGCAGACTAATCTCCTCTGTGAGATTATCAAACTAGATTCAGACTTGAATTGAATAGGTTGCAATAGTGATTGCAACGAGAGAGAAAAATTAATATAAATCATATTTATATAACTGAGGTAAGCTGACCAGGGACAGACATTACCGAATATATGTGAAACTAAGAGAATAACTAAGAAGTATAACAAATTGGGCACCTCAGGGTACTCAAGTTACCCCTGTTGCCAGCGGGACTGCCAGGTATGGGGGTTGGTGCACTTCTCCGAGGGGGTTTCCCTGCTATAGAGCAGGTGTGAAGGAAAGGGTCTGTGGAGGAACAGAGTGGGAACCATGATTCTATGAGCGCTTTTTGTCTTGGTCTCTTTTTATCCCCAAAAGCCAGGCTTGGAAGTGCTCTAGTAAGTGGACATGGAATCTGTTAATAATCCCAAAAGATTGGGACCGTGCCCTTGAAGCATCTAATGCAATTGTGTGTATTTTCCACATTGCAATGGATATTATTAGGGGGGGGGGTAGATGGGATTGGTGACTCGATCTTGAGCGCGAAGATACTTTTTGATATCAGAATTCCGTTCGTTTTGAATTTTTAGCAGGCGTGCGACTTTGCCAAAAGCTTTGGTTGGGGGGGATGTTTCTAGGCGGTGATGTAGGGGTCCCTCCCCCCCACATACGACATGTTTTGTGGAGGGGGTTGGAGCGGGCCGCCATCCTATAGGTCCTTCTCAAACAGCGCCAGGCGTTTGCTCTTTTCCTTTGGGTTTTAAGTGGGTGGTGTGCCATTTTCCCCATTCTTCCTGTGTGGTTAAATTTGGGGAAAATCCAGCATATCTAGGTATTCTTCCTAGCTATGCTTGGGGTTTTGGAGCATATCCCTCTGGGGGGGGTTTTTTGGGTTTCTTAATTTGAATTTGGGGGGTGGGGCGCCTTCCCTGTATAGTACCCATGTTTCATGGTCCATCCCAAAGGCGGATAGTTCATAGGATATGTTTGAAATGAGGGGGGTTTCCATGTGGACCCGTTGCAGTAGGGTGCTTGGCAAGGATGAAAGTAGTCTGAGTGGACTATGTGGGTTGGGTTTAAATTTTAGGCCCCGTGCAGTTAGTCCTTGCTTTGGGCCAATGTTGTTGCGGGAGGTCTAGAGAAGGGTTTCCCTTTTTCCAGGTACCTAGGGTGTGATTGGATGGTTTAAAATCTATTGTCCCCTGCCTCCGCTTGAGCGTGGGGCCAAAAGTGTTTACATCCATATAGGAGGGTGAGAGCCAGGCCACAGCCGCCCTGGATAAGGGGAATAGGGGATAAAGGAAAAGGTACCATC
>JAKSZP010016803.1:0-13579 GCA_022478985.1 Massospora cicadina | reverse complement strand
AAATTAAATGGTTACAATGCGATTTTAGTAGTCGTTGATAGATTTACAAAGATGGCTCACTTTATACCTACTAAAACATCTGTAACAGCTAAGGAAACAGCCCAACTATTTATAAAAAATGTATTTCTTATACACGGCATTCCCAAAGAAGTGATAAAAGACCATGGCACTCAGTTTACATCGAATTTTTGGAATCAAGTAATGAGGGACCTAGGTATTAAGAGATGTCTATCCACTTCATATCATCCTCAAACTGATGGATAAACAGAACGCGTAAATCAAGTATCAGAGCAGTATCTAAGTTGTTATGTGAATTTTGAACAAAATAATTGGGAAGAGCTTTTAACAATGGCCCAGTTCTGCTATAATAACTTGGACCATGATTATATAGGTATGTCACCATTTAAGGCAAATTATGGTTATGATGTGAATTGGGGACCCAACTTCACTGAAATCTCAGAAAACTCATCAGGTAGAGATTTTATTAAAAAAATTATATAAACTCATGCCTTATGCATTGCAAATCTAAAAAGAGCAATCAGGACATATAAGGATTTTGCTGATAAGAAAAGAGTACCTGGAAAGATCCTAGAAATTGGAGATGGAGTTTACCTAGATGCAAGAAATGTAACTATAAGTGTTCCATCACGCAAATTAGCACACCAACGCATAGGACCTTTTACAGTAGAGAAAATTAGTTAAGGTAGCATATCAAATAGCATTACCCAAGGAATGGAAAAATCCACAGTGTATTTCACCGATCCCTTTTACATAAGAAAGATGGTTTCTATCTACACAATAAACAGATTAGAACATCTTCTTCTCCATTGATTAAAGGAGAGACTCCAGAGTATGAAGTAGAAGCAATCCTTAAAAGTATGAAGCATTATGAGAAAGTTCAGTACCTGGTAAAGTGGGTAGGGTACCCTGTTGAAGAAAGTACTTGGGAACCAGAGGAAAACCTTAAAAATGCAAAGAATCTACTTCAAGGTTGGAAAAAAAAATTGCAGATGGCTTCAGCCATGGTGGGGGATAATGTCAGGGCAAAGCCTGACATGAAAGATATCCCTGATATATCAGTTCTTATTGATAGAATATATGATATATGTAATCAGCTTAAACAATCAAAGATGATAGCAAAGTCACATAGCAGATGAATAACGAGTCAGATAAGTCATTCAAACCTATTAAATTTGGATCGAACATCAGAACACCTGGGGCCAGGTCTTAGTAGTCCTAACTAGGCAGTTGACTACTAGTCTAAGCTTTGGTTATCTAATACAGAAAGAGCCTAAAGAATCTAAAGCTAGATAAGAAAAAAGTAAGCCCTAAAGCTAGTTCAATTAGTCTGAAAAGTGAATATAAGCTAAATATTTCTAAAATCATTCCTTGCAGTCAATAAAGTTAAGGTGCTTCTAAATACTTTCTTGATTTACCTGCTTTTGATACTTAGTAAAGTACAAGGATCTTTAGTATCAAGCAAGTATTGATTAAACAACTCTGAAAATCCAAATATTTTCTTTAACTCAATCTCACAATTACCCACTGTCACTGGTATCTTGGCCCTAACAGGGGTTGGTCTAGCTGAAGCTTTACAACCTATATTAGGGCCCAACAGACCTTTATTCACAGCTGTTATATTTTTTATCCGCATCCTTCCCTTGTTATACTGGACTCTTAGCTCAGGCATGGCAAGTTCTCAAGTTGCTATGCCAGACTAATTTAAAGATATTCCAGTCCCTGACATTATTGCCAAGACGGCGACTGACGCCTACTCCATCAAAAATCTCTTGGATGGAAGAGCTGTAAATCGAGTCCATGATAAGTATCTGAAGCAAGGGATCAAGGAAAAAAACAAAAAAGTTCCCAAAGGACCAATGAACCATCAAGTTGGCCATGTCCTGATGATTAGGTCAAGTAAAAAAAGGACCTCTGAACCAATCTAGATGGTTAAGTCTGAAAAAAGGACCTCTGAACCATAGAAAACTGGTAGGTTTAAGTACCTAGGACCCAGTTTGGGGGAAAATAAAGAGAGATGGACCTCTGAACTGAAATAAGTTCAAGTCCCATGGAAAGAAGAAAAAAATTTAAAATTGATAAAAGATATTGGAAAAAAAGAAGATTATAAACCTCATAGAAAAATTAATATATTTTTATAAATTTTATTCTATTGATTATCCTCAATATGGGGATGATTCCACCTATGTTGCATCTTTGGGGAGGGAGGATGGATCGCAGTAGGAATAAATAGCTCATCAAATTAAAGTGAGATTGGACACTAGAAAGGGCTAGACCTACATGAAACAGGTTCTTTGAGTGGATGCAGATCCCTGCAAGAAAGTAACTAGGGGAAGGAAAATTGAAATGTCAGAAGAAGCCAATTGTGAAACCCTGGAGTGGGTAGAAAATCAACAGCATAGAAAGAGGCAGTTGGTGAATAACCCCAAGTAATCCCAATATGGTACCTGATCCGGAAAATTAGCCTTAAGCATCTGACAACAGGCTTTGTCAAGAACACTGGACATATGGGCCATCAGAAAACCAGGGATGTTTGATGGTGTTGCTGAATCATACCCCCTACTAAAGCCATCAGCGGAATATACCGATGAGAAGCACTGGAGATGAGATAGTCGTGCAAGGAGCAAATGGCATCCTGAAAGTGACAACTATGGGCTTCTCAAAAGCTGAAGAAAAGAACGGTGAAACCTGGAAGAGGCTGGAAGCTTTGTGGACCAACTTCAGAAACTTGGCTGGCAAACCAAAGAGCATAAGTGACAATATCATGATCTAGGATTACTCAAGATTGGAGGGTTCAGTGCTAATGATAAAGCCTCAGTGACTTAAGCCCATAGTTTGGCGTAGGGGAACTCAAAGTGAATACTGTTCCTGATGGTGAGCTTGGTAGTCAATCCAGTGGGTTTATAGTATTTTCTGAGTCAGAAGAGGAACTCAGGAAGCAAGTCCAACCCAGCAAGAAAAGAGTGATCAAGAACAAAGGGCATAATTTCAGGAGCATCCATGATGATGGTTGGTGCATCTGCAAAAGGAGCTGAATCCAGGAGAGTTTTGAAATCTAACTCTGGAATCAACGACAGAGGAAGAATTGTCTGAAAGTTGTTCAAAACAATTGCAAGTCTGGTTTTGGAGGGATTGGTTACCATTTCCTGTAAATTAACGGAAGGACTAGCTGCTAGTGCCAGACTAGGCGTATGAGTCCTGGGAGGACTATATAAGAGGATCCACCGCACATCCTGACTCATCTTCTGGAAGAGCTGAAGATCTTGATCAGATAAACTGTTTATAAGCTGTTGATACCACGACTCAGAATTTGACATATGAGTTGGATGAGAGAGGGGATGTCAGACTTATATGAAAGTCAACATTATGCACTCTAAAATCCATTAAGCTCTAATTTTGGAGAAATTAATCTCAAAATTAATGGGATAAGCTCTCCAAAAGAAGAATTAAGAATGACTTGAGATAAGAGGTTATGAGAGAAAAATAACAAGGGCAAACATAAATAAGCATTCATAATTGAGCCATGAAATGAACATTCACAGCAAGAGTCTCCTGCCTAGGATGAGGAGAAAATCAGGAATCTGAGGACGCTGGACCAAGAATCCTGAATATGACAGTAGGTCATATGCCCTGATGGGGTAAACCCAGATCCTGGGACTAATATCATTATGAGTAAATTAATCAGCCTGGCATGACAGTAGATTGTGGGGACCATGCTCTGAGTAGGCAGTAGCAAGGAGGAAGAGGAAGGGAGCCGCATGCCAAAGGTCATCCTGAGCAGCGTTAAGTATTAATGATTGTACTCCACTTGAGTCAATGAAGTATTTGACTGAGTGTCCAAAGCGGTGTTCTCATGCCCTGGTCCTTTTCTCACTGGAAATATAGGCAAGAGGGGGGATGTGTTGGGATTTTTGCCCATACTCCCATCCTGCTAGATTACCAGAAATTGCTAGGGGATAATTCCCTAATGTGAGGTGAATTGGAAATCGGTGGACCCTAATTTCAGAGTAATTATGTTTAGAGATTTTAGGATATCTGTCTGGTTATATCCAACAGGGATTGATCCGGACAAATTCTTAAGATCTTGTCAGGTGGAGTTGCCAATGAAATAGGGGCATCTGATAATGATTAGCTATCAGTTGTACCGATTGGGATTGGTCAGATTTCATCGCTGACTGATTGGAAATGAGTAGTAAGTTGCAAGGTGAGTGATGCCGCCTGCAACTAGAGAATCAATCAGCTGGTTCATGACCTGCCTTACTGGGTAATAAGACCCATTACCTAAGAAGGTAGCTTTCCAAATATGGTTGGTTTGCTTGGATTGAGAGGAAAACGTTAGGGACACATTTTCTGACTCTTTCCTTTTAGCTCATGAGTATGTTCAATGACTGAATCCTAGCCAGGATGGGGAAGACCATCGCTGCTGATATGAGGATAGGTGATTCAACAGTAATGGCTGCCGTTTCATTGAATAGGTGCTAACTGAGGGTTAGATGACTGAATCCCCACTATAAATTCCCTAGAATTCACTCATAATAAAAAACTTTTAGATAGTACTACAGATATATAGTTCTATAGTTTTTCATCTGGTATAAAGTTTAAGAGTAAACTATTATCAGCTTTTGATTGTCCTATTCTTCTCAAGGATATTATTGCTGTGTGCAATAATTAGAGACTCTTTTTAATAAGAGTAAAGATCTGAGCGGGGATCAATAGAAGAAGGAGAAACAATTAGGAAGTGCTACCAACTGTGTGTTGGACTAAAGAGACTGCTACAAGGGAATGCAGAGAAGATTGGGTTGGAAGAATGAGGGGACAAATTCCTATATTAAGACATCTCAAGTATTTTGAGCGGGAATGCTGGCCGAGCGTTGGGCTGAGATCTAAGAATTCCACTCAACTATGGATAATAGTCGTCATACTATTATTAACTGATAATATCATATACTATACAAAGCAGACGAAATGCACAAGAACCAAATCTATGCAGTAATAATTTTATTGGGGTTATTGGCTGAATAATAACCAGACCCATAAATTTTTACACCACCCATAACTCCAAGGGCACAGCCACTCAAATGACTCTATTGATTGAGGATCTAGAGGAAAGGGCTGAGAGGTTGACAACGTCTCAGATTAGCAGTTGCAAGCCTTCAGCAGTATTGACAGAGAGGGAAGATCCTCAAGGCAGAAGGATAGTCTTCATGGCACAGAAGGCTTGATACTCACAGGTAGTGGTTGCTATTAAGGCCATAGATAGGGGAAGTGCTTTTTCCCAGAGGAATTTTCAGGCTGCCAAGAGTGGAGTCCAAGTATGAGGAGCCCAATATAGTAGGTATTTTTTGGATAGATATAAAAAGGTATTAATATTGGATTTTGGGTGTAGGGGAAATTTTATTTTAATTTCAGAAATTTTTAAAAAATCAATTAGCACTGGCCCATCATTTAGCAAACCCTTTTTGTAATTATAATGGCAAAATTGTATTATCCTACACCCATTTTAGGAAAAAAATGCCTCTTGAAAAGGCTGTAATGGTTGTTTTGACTCCAGATTTAATTTTTTGAAAATAATTTTTGGGATTTTATGCCAAATGACTTATAATTTTGATTATGAGTCTAACAGCCTAAAAAATGGAAATATGTTGGAACAGAGGCATAAATTTCTGCAGTGAATAATCAAGCCAGAAAATGGAGTTGAGGCTAAAAAACCAGTATTGGGACTGAGGACAGACTTGGAGGTGGGCTCCAAACTGCAACTGATTAATTTTATTGGCTGCAGCCTGGGGTTGGGGGCAGTTGAGAGTGATGTGAGGCTAGGGTTGGCTGTCAAGGTGAAATATTTCTCTTTACCTCATTTTGATAGCTAAACCTTCCTTGAAACTATATTGGGGGTGTGGGCACTCTAGGAGGGTGAGGTTGGAATTAAGTAGCAGGGGACTCTTCAGCTGGTGGCATCTTGGGGCTGGGTGATCATGAGGGTTTGGTGGCCTGTTCCCTGTGATCCTGCTCCCAAAATTAGGAAAATTTCTTGGCACATAAGAGAGATCTTCTCAGGTAAGTTTAAACTAAGGGCAGGGTCAGCACAGGACATGGCAACCTTGCCACCTTTGCAAGGAGGGTGCAAACCCAGCGCTCATCCACAGTATGAGTGAGGTCCCTCTTAGAGTGGAGCAGGAGAGCTGGGGGTTGTTGGTTTCCCTTTTTCAAAAAAGAGAAAACCTCCCAATCTGGATGTAATGTGCCACTTTAAGACTTATAATAATCTTAGAAATTGGAAAATCAGTACTAAATTATCTATTAATCAAATTGTAAAACTCTAACAGCAAAAACAGGAGAAAATTTGGTTGTTTGGGCATATAGAAATTGGTTGAATGAGATTCAACTAGCAATCCAGAAAGTAGCAATCCAGAAATATTTTACAAAGTCATGGGCTCTAGAACTTTTCTAAACTTGGAGTGGCATCCTGTAAGTCCCGGGGAACGTCCCCTGGCTGTTGATTGGGCCATCTTCCCATTACCAAGTAAAAAGACACTGAAGAGGATGGCGGTACCCCTCATTACTCAGGGCGATCTTGCTCACATAGTAGATGAGCGATGGGTAACAGCTCTTCCACTTTGGATCCCACCCCCAGTACCCACACTCACCTCAGCAGAACTGTTACGGGTAATTAGTGAAATCTGTGCCAAGATTTTCAAATTGAAATTGGTCAGATCTAATTTGAGTGTCAATTTAGCTGATGCCCGAATCTCAAATAGCTGGAAAGGCATGAAGACTGAGTATCAGCTGGAACACCCAATGGTTCCAATTTGATCAATATGCTGATCAAACTAATATTAGGCGCCATTGATGAGGGTATAAAGCCCTCTGTTGGTAATTTGGGCGTTGCAGCTGATGTGATGCCACTGACTGAACATATGGACCAGTGACCAAGTGCAGGTGGGTTGGGCATCCTGAACCCATTCCCAACCAAATGGACCCACCCCTATGTGGGGTGGCCTTGGGGGATTCCCATCGCTCGTTGGGCCAAATGCCATTGTGCCAACCATTGGAAATGTAGCTGAGCTCCAGTTCAGATGTGTGAGGGCTGAACCAACAGTGACTCAGCCCACCACCAAATTTTGTGATATCAGTTCCCAAGGAACAAACCCGTCCATTCCCAAACAATTCGCTGGTTTAGTCAAAATTGAGGGCCCCAGTCCTGGATTGTCACTACCCCAATCAACCACTATTTAATCAGTTGCATAGCATTGAAAAATTGTTGGTCGATTTTCTTTCTTTTCCTTCAATAAAAATTTTGCCAAAAAACTAACCAATTTTTATTATTTCTTCTGACCGCATCCCTGATGGCGTTTCCCTGGTGGCCTGTCAGTCCATATACTGGATGGACTCTACCAGTATTCTTGGTCATTATGGCCCCCTCCATCATTGATTGGGTTCAGTGAGTCCAATATTTTTGGCTCTACAACCCCATTATTACTAACTTCCGGCAGCAATACATGGGTATCTTATAGCCGTATGTCCACCAATTGCAAGAGAGAATCCATCTCCTTGCCACCCCAGTTGAAATGGCTCCATATGCTGAGGATCTCATCAAGACTATCTCAGTGATTCCACCCCCTGCAGTGAGACCCCCTGGGTCAGGAGTGGGTTCAGTGTGGTTCATCATCAGGATCATTCTCACCATGTTGCTGCACTAACAATTAGTTGCATCCCAATGCCCGGCTCCATATCAAGTCGTTCAGTTGGCAATGCCTCTGGCATTCTGGCTTGCTTTTTGGGTGCTTACACATACTGACTGGCAGGCCAGTCTAAACTTCTTCTGCCATTTTCATGACATAATTGACCAACCATTATTTTCAGCCACTTCCGCCTTGTTCTTTGAACTGGGCGCCGCAGTGGTTACTCTCTACCAAATGAATGTGCAATTAGTAGTTTGCTGTTTGTTGTTTGTTTGGTCACTTTCCAACTTTGGGAGGAGTATCCGCTCTACCTTGGAAAATCTTCTTCAATCCACCCAAACTGCGCAGATTGTGTCTCCTCCTTCCTCTGGCCTGGAGGGAAGATCAAGTGTCCCCTCCAAGGAGATCGCCAATCAAGTTCTTGATGCGCTCGCCAAAGTGCAAATGCATACATCAATTGCACTTAATAACGCTTCTGCGTTATCTCATGCCTAACAGGGGCTCGCGTTGTTAGATGCTGTGGATAGGGATGCCCGCCATTGGGTGAGAGATCTTTTTCATTCTTCCTCAAAAGCAGGAGACTCCACCCCACTGATGGCTGTCATGTCGGCCGCCCTGAAACCCCCTGTGTCCCAATCAGACCACTTATTCAGACTGATCTATGCCATGGCCAAAGCCCCTAGCTTGGTTTCTTTGATTTCTACTTTCATGAACTGGCCCCCACGTCAGGTCTATCTATTGATATGCTTCAGGCAGTCTTTAGATCAGGCTTGGATTTGGGTTCCGCTCATCACATGATCTGGTCTACCATCCAAGGATCAGTAGATCAGGTATGTGCCTCCGCAACCACCATCAACGCCTTACCCCATCATGGTACCCATTATCAGAAGGCGAATTTATTGATTGGATTACCCAAAGTAGATGCAGACGATGCGCCTGTATCCAAATTAGCGGTAGACTTGGGTACCAATCTTGCTGTAACCCCCAAGTCCGAGTTGGTGGTTACAGAGCTAACTATTAATGATTCTGTTCAAGCCCAGATGGAGGAAGTCGTTTCCCCCGCCCTCATACTTCCAATTTTCGCTCCAGCAAAGGACCCCAACCTTACCCCCGATATGCCCATTATTTCTTCAGTCACAAATGAGTCGGTTGAATCTTCCAATAAACAAAATTTCGCTTATTTCCTTATGCCTATGAAGATCAGTGTCAGCCCGCATCATGCCTCCTTTGAAGCTCTGGTGGATACTGGAGCTGCGGGGAACTTCATGAGTGTTGAGTTGGTGCAACAATTAAAACTGGAAATGGATGTGGGCTCCTCAGTGATGGTGGCCTCATATGCTTATCAGTCCTAATATGTTATTCGTTGACCAGTACCCTTCTCAATTCACCAGTTCAATTTCTGCGATCATTTTTTGGCTATGCCAAACTTGGTGTTTCTGGTAATCTTAGGTTTGGGGTGGTGGCGCCAACAGCATATGAAGATTCATTTAGAGTTTAATACGTTGTTGTTTACTAATGATGATTCAGAGGGAGAGTTCCCTCTGATCAACACCCTCAAGAAGATACAAGGAACCAGCTCTATCACTACCCTGGTTACTTCTGCGGGTATTCTGGCCGATTTCCCCAAAAGCTTAATGCAATATCAGAGAATCTTTGACATGGAAAAGGCAGATCGCCTGCCTAAGCACACTAGGTATGATTGTGGGTTTTGAACAACCGTGGAGTTGGTGAGCATCAACTGTCCGTTGTATCCCCATACAGCGGAGGAAGAAGTTGCACTCAATACCTGGTTGGACGATATGTTGAAAAAAGGTTGGTTGTTCAAAGAGACCTCACCTGTCGCCTCCCCCATCGTCTTCACCAAAAAATTAATGGTTCTCTCCGTCCCTGCGTTGATTACGGTCATTTAATTAAAATAACAGTTTCTGATCCCTACCCATTGCCTCTGGAGCAGACAATCAGCCAGGCAGTCTCCAAATCCTGTGTGTTCTCAAAGCTGGATCTGGTGAACGCTTTCAACCAAATTCAGGTAATGGAAGGGCAGGAATAGTTAACCACAATCTGAATGAAGTGAGGCATTTTTCAGTTTTGTGTAATGCCCTTCAGGCTGAAGAATGCTCCCGCTACATTTCAATGGATGATTGATAATGTACTGGGTGACCTCCGGTTTACTTGTGCAATTGCATACATTGATGCTATTCTGGTTCGCTCCCAACTCCTGAACAACATGCTACTGACTTGGAAGCAGTGGTGGTCACCTTGCATAAAGCAGGGTTGTTCCTCAAAGCTTCCAAGTGTGAGTTTTATAAGGAGGAGGTTACTTTCCTCGGGAACCTGGTTCTTAAAGACAGTATCACAATCCCTCCCAACAAGTTAAATGTGATCCAAGAATGGCCAACTTTGACTACGCAGAAACAACTTTGGAGTTTCTTGGGAACTATCATCTTTTTAAAAAGAAATTCCCCAGCACTTTCCCAGTTGGCTGCACCGCTCCACCCCCTTACTGGGAAAAACGTACCATTTTGTTGGACGCCCAAATGTCAGCAGGCGTTTGAATCAACCAAGGAGATGTTCATGTCTCCGCCTATATTGAAACATGTCAATCCCACCAAACTGTATATTGTTGCATGTGATGCCTCATCAGTAGCAGTGGGAGCGGTGTTGCTTCAGGATCACAATGGTCTTGAACATCCGGTCACTTACTTTTCCCAAAAGTTCACAGCCATGGAGCAGTCTTGGGCCATTTATGACAAGGAATTGGCAGCTGTTGCATGGGCATTAACTTATTGGCGGTATCTGTTGCAGGGTGCCCGCCATGAATTAACAGTCTGCATGGATCACCAGGCCCTTTTGTATTTCTGCAAACCCCAAAAATTGGTGCATCGAAAGGCCCAAACCTATCAGGACCTATGCAGTTTTGACTTTAAATATGAATTCATTAAAGGTGCACTTAATGTACTTCCTAATTTCCTAAGCCAAAGTCCCACCCACAGTCACTCAGAACCTGAGGAAGTGGATCTCGTTACCATGCTCCCTGCCACTCAGATCCTGTTGATCGTTCCCCCCATTGTTTCCTCCATTATGTTGGCTCCTGATGCCCTGTTATTGGCTCAGGTTTTAGCCAGTCAAATGGCCTGCCCTGAGGGCGTGGAGTTGGTCAAGCAGTTGGTCCACTTGAGTCACAAACACTCCCTATACTTTTTAGAAGAGGGACTCATTTACTTCCACTCTCACATTTGTGTTCCCCCCTCCTTCTGATTGAAGGTATTCCACATACATCATGATCCCCCACGGTCAAACATCCAGGTAACAAGAAATGCATTGATTTGATCAAGAAAACCTTTAATTGGGCAGTACTGACCAAAGAGACCCCAGCTTGGATCGCTAATTGTGTTACTTTTGATAGGGCCAAGTCAGATCGCTCCAGAAAAAACATCCTCCTGCACTCCTTACAGCAGGCGGAGGGTCCTTGGACTTTATTGTTGAACTCCCCTGTTTTAATGGGTTCACAGCAGTGATCGTAGTGATAGATCATTTCACAAAATTTTCTCTTTTTATCCCTTGTACTTTATGTGATTGCATCAGAAGAAACTCCCATCTCTTCGTACACCATGTGTTTTCAATGTTCAGTCCTCCCCAGGAGATCATCAGTGACTGGGGTTCACAGTTTACCATGCAGTTTTGGAGTGAACTCCTATTGATCCTGAAAATATCCCCCTGTCAATCCACAGCATATCACCCTCAGTCTGACGGACAGACTGAGCGGGTCAATCAAGTCCTCAAACAGTACCTGCGTTGCTATGCTGCAGCAGCACAGGATACTTGGGCCGGTGACTTGCCCCTTGCTCAATTTGCTTACAATAATGAGACCCATGAATCTATGGGGTTTACCCTTATGAAGTAACGTTGGGTTATAATCCTTCGTTTTTGGTCAAGCCATTCTTGCAGCCTGAGGTTCAAGCTGCCACAGACCACGCTGCCCATATCCGATTGACTCAATCTTTAGTGCAGGAACACCTTACCAAAGCCATCGACAACTACAAGTGGTTCGCGGATTGTAAGCATCTTCTGGGTCACGATTTTACTGTAGGTTCCTACGTCATGCTTGATACCCATCATTTAAAAATTCAAACCCCTTCCTGCAAATTCTCCAGTAAATGCTTGGGCCCCCATTTAGTGGAGGAGGTATTGGGTAATGGGGCGTTCTGACTGAAGCTTCCTGCACATTAAAAGCAGCACCCTGCTTTCCATGTTTCCCAGCTGTCACCCTTCAAGGGTGCAATTCCCAAAGAACCGGAACTGATCATCATGAATGATGGGGAAAAAGCCAAGGTAGAGGCTATCCTGGCATCCTGGAAGTTATGACGTTCCATCCAATATCTAGTGGCCTGGAAAGGGTATCCAGCCTATGAAAATAGTTGGATCAAGGCGCGCAATTGCGTAAATTGCATGGACCTGGTCAAAGCTTTCCATATATCCCACCCCAAGGCTCCCCGCCCCCCCCAGAAAGTTGCGACAATTATGGCTATCAAGTTGCCCAAGGCACACAAGAATGTGGCTCTGATGCGGTTTCCCTGTGGGGGTGCTCTTCCTTTGGAAAAAGGAAAAGGTAATGTAAGTCCCGGGGAATGTCCCCTGGCTGTTGATTGGGCCATCTTCCCATTCCTGAGTAAAAAGACACCAAAGTGGATGGCAGTACCCCTTGTTGCTCAGGGTGATCTTGCTCATATTTTAGATGAGCAATGGGTAACAGATCTTCCTCTTTGGATCCCACCCCCAGTACCCACACTCACCTTGGCAGAACTGTTATGGGAAATTAGCAAAATCTGTGCTGAGATTGTCGAATTGAAATTGGTCAGATCTAATTTGAGTGTCAATCTGGCTGATGCCCAAATCTCAAATGACTGGAAAGGCATGAAGACTGAGGTATCAGCTGGGAATGCCCGACAGTTCCAATTTGATCAATATGCTGATTGAACTAACATCAGGTGCCATCAATGAGGGTTTGAAGCTCTCTGTTGGTAATTTTGGGCATTGCAGCCGATGTGATGCCACTGACTGAACAAACAGACCAGTGACTGAGTGCAGGCGGGTTGGGCATCCCAAACCTGTTCCCAACCAAATGGACCCGCCCCTATGTGGGGTGGCCTTGGGGGATTCCCATTGCTCATTGGGCCAAACGCCATCATGTCAACCATCAGAAACATAGCCAAGCCTCAGTTCAGACATGTTGTGAAATTGATAAGACTGGACAATAAGCCTGAGGTCATCTGGCGAAATTAATGGAATCCGTTGGAATTGAACTGGTGATGGTAATTGAAGCGCTTTGAAATGAGGCAATATTGGATTGTTGATTGATGAAACCAATGAGATACAGTGAATTGAGTTACTAAGTCATGTAAGTAATATCATCTGAAATTGTTATGATATAAGCAGGATGAGATGATCAAGGGAAGTTTAGGTTTTTGATAGTGAAAGTTAGCAGAATAAGAGGAATCCATGGTATTATAAATACACTTAATAAAAAAGGTTGTGGGAGCGAGTGCTCCATATTTATTTCAAGTTATTCTGTTGTTTTGAGGGCAGTGATTATCATATCGTTGGTCCCAATTGCTCAGTGGGTTAACCCTATGCAAAAATCCGCTGGCGTACATATTGAATACCGCCAAAATTACAACAGTGGTGCTCACTACAGGGGGCCCATTGATCAATTATAATATGATAAAGACTCAGTTGTCAGCCATGTTGCCTCAAGTTGCCTATGTGGAGCCGAAACTGGCGCTGGATGCTGTGCTTAAAAAGCAAGATGAGCTGCTCCAGGAGGTCTACTGCAATAAACTGCCCCCATTTGATCGTGACAGGAATATTTATGGATACTTTAA
>JAKSZP010016802.1:0-13658 GCA_022478985.1 Massospora cicadina | reverse complement strand
GGAAAGGAGAGAGCTCCAATCAGAAGGTTGATCTGTTACTAATTTTCGTAGTATGTTCACCAGAGTTCCATTCACCTGTTTGACCATTCCATTGGATTTGGGGTGGTATGAGGTCATAAGAACCCCACAGATACCCATAAGCTCTTTCAGTTTGGGTAGGATGTGCGAGGTGAAGTTAGTTCCATAGTTGGTGAGAATAAACTGAGGGCAGCCATGTCACTGAATAATGCATTTCATCAAAAACCTGGCCACAGTAACTTTCCCTCAAGTCTCATATCGCCCTCACTTCAACCCATTGTGTCAAGTGATTGATAGCCACAAGGATGTACTTACAATAGTTGGCTCCAGTTGGCAAGGGTCCAACAACATCAAGGGAAACCATGTTCCACGTGAAATGTAATTTTACTAATCAATATGACGTCATTCAAAAAAATGGCTTCTCCACTTGGCACTGATGGCAACAGGAAATAGCTTTGAGCACATCAAAGCTCATACTTTCCCAATAGTACCAGGGGCGTAACAATTCCATAGTCTTACGCACTCCACCATGCCCCACTGCCTTGTGCACGCTCATAATGATTCCTGGACGTGCTGAGGGGCGTGGAAAATTCACCGTATAATTGCTGATCCACTTGTACAGTTACCTATTCCGTTGGAAGGTATTTGTTCACATCTCATTTAACACTTTAATCACCTGGGGAAGTTTTTTATCATATTTTCTGCTGAGCTCTTATTGTACATCACGTTGCTGAGGTCCGCTGTCACCACAATGGTTGGTAACTCAGATAAATAGTCAGCATTCTGATGCTTTACTCCCGGCTGATGGAGAATCTCAAAATCATAAGCCTGCAACCTAAGAGCCCATTGAGCCAACTGGCCTTCAGGTTCTTTGAGGTTCTGCAACCAGCGTAATGACGCATGATCTGTTATGACTTTAAACTTTACCCCAAGCAGATAGACTATGAATTTATTATATCTTAGATCACTGCTAAGCACTCCCACTTAGTCACAGTATAATTACACTCATGACAGTTCAGACTTCAACTACAGTATGCTACAGGATGTTCCTCTTCCTCCTCATCTTTCTGAGAAAGTACTGCCCCAACAGCAGAGAGGGATGCATCCATCTGAACAATAAAACTCACAATTAAAGTTCAGATATCATAACACCAGTGTGCTGATCAACGCTGTATGGAGTGTATCAAAAGTGGATTGGCGACGTTCCATCCATTTAAATACAGCATCCTTTTTTAACAACTTGAATAGCGGCCCCCCAATACAGCTAAAATTAGGGATAAAGCGCTGGTAGTAACTGACCATTCCCAAAAATACCTGTATGTTGCGCTTACTATTAGGAGTAGTCCTTTTGCTGATGGCCTCCACCTTAGCCAACTGTGGTTTCAGCCCTTTTGAGTCTACCACAAACCCCAGGTATTTCAGCTGATCTTTGAAGAAGTTGTATTTCTGAGGTTTAATTCTAATGTTCTCCTCAGCCAGCTGTCAGAATACTGCTTCAAGGTGGTCGAGATGCTCTGAAAAGGTTTGAGAGAAAACATTAATATCGTCGAGGTATATAGGGCGCATGACAGTTTCAGGTCACCAAGAATAGTGTCCATGGCTCGCTGAAACGTAGCTGGGTCGTTGCACAGCCCTTCAGGCATCCACGTCAGTTGAATAAAGACTTTAAAGGTGATTACAGCACATTTTTTCTGTTCTGCTGGGAATAAACCAATTTGCAGTAACCTGATATCAAGTCCATTGCAGAAAAATAATGGGCTACTCCTAATCAGTCCAGAGCATTGTTGATTCTTGGCAAGTAATGTAAATCCTTTTTCATAATACTGTTGAGCTTCTGGTAGTCTATTACTACGCAGTTGGCGCTGTCCTTCTTTTTTACAATTAGAACAGGCGAAGCCCTTGGGCTTTTGGATTGTTCGAGCATCCCTTGCTCTAGCAACTTGTTGATTTCATCAGTACCAACGTCTTCTGCTGCCTGCAATCAGCGGATTGGCTGAGACCTTATAGAAGGATGATCTCCTGTGTCTACTCGATGGACCACCCCCCAAGCACACCCTAAATCATGATCATTGACAGCAAAGATCCCCCTATACTTCTGAAATAAAGCTATTTTATTGGTCTTTTTGTTTTTTCAATAATCCAGTTAAATTACTCCGCGGTACCACCGTTAGTATTTCAGCAGGTATCTCGGCTGGTAGACCAAATTCATCCAATGTCCCAAAATCATGAACCTGATGGACATCGTCTATTAAAATCAGATGTAATTATGCTACAATTTGGTGTTGGCTGATTTGCATTAGTTCGCTCTGGAGGCTTGCTAACAAAACCTTAATCCCCATGTCCTGGAAGTCTAATCCCTGGATCCACATGTGGCTCAAACTGTGTTTGATGATATAGCCCAATGACGTGCCAGACAAAAGTTTCCCCAAAGCTCCTCGCCATCTGATATGGCTTCCTAGGCTGATAACCTAGGGGCTATATTAGGAATTTTTTAATCTATGATAATCCCTTTGTTTGGCCCATTTGCGAATAAAGATGCGTGGTGGTTCCACCTTTTGGGTTGGGCACCACTAGTAAAAAAAGACAGAGCTCAATGACTTCCCCATATAACCCACTTGGCACTTCCACTTATAGCTCAGTGTTCACTAAGACTTGATGGCCATAAGAGATAGATATGGGCCCTGCCGCTCAAAGAGGTATCCCTTAATATTCATATATCTGCTGGGGAAAGGCCCAAGTCTTGCGCTTTAGTCAGTGATAGCAAACTGGCATCACCCCATCACTATAGGCAAGGTTGAAATGGCTTGTATGCACCGGATCCTTTGGTACTCCACTAGTGGTAAAGTATATTGGTATCCGCTGACCCAGAATGGCGAAGGTTTCCTCCATCATATTAACAACAGCCCCAAAATGATGCAGGAAAGAGGTCCTAATCAAAAGGTCATAGTTTTCATTTGGCAGCACTATTGCCAGGGCTACAACAACAATGGACCCAAAGTGCAGAGGTAGCGCACTGTAAGCCCCCTCATAGATGGTGCTTACTGCTCCAGCAGTTCCATACACCATTCAATGGTCCACATCAGGCTTCAACACCAACTTTGCCATCAATTTAGTGGAAACTATGTTGACTGGAGCACCAGTATCTATTATAGCAAAAACTCTATTTTTCGCTACAAAAATATCACAGTATGTACACTCAGAATAAGAATATATCGACTATTTAAAATGTAAACATTTATGTGCTCTCTTTTTCAAGAAAACTCATTATCTTCTCACCGACTTGGGGGTATTCTTTGACAATGGCATCTACCAGAAGGGTGATGTTTACTCCTTTCAGAGTTGGCGCATCTGACCATCTAGTACTAAAAAAAAAAAAAAAAAAAGAGTTGGCGCATCTGTGGCAGAATCAAGTTGGTCCAAGGAAGCTTGATCAAGCATTTGACAGGCATACAGCTTCAGTTTTTTGGGCACTCTTCTTCCGCTGCCGCCTTGGCTTGAGCTTGGGTTACTACATTTACTCCTCCAACCAGATGCTGATATAAAAGTCCGTCATCGTACTGAGGGAATTTCAAAGGGTATACTACTATCTATTTGGGGACGTTTTGAGTGGGTATTGTGGAGGTAGAGGGTCCTGTCTCTACTCCGCTCCATCTTTTCCCTGATAGCATTGATCTTAGTGTATGTAGTTCACACGGCGGTTATGGCAGAATTTTGCCAAATGACCACGGCGACCACATTCGTAGCAGTTAACCCCATAAGAGCCACATCCTTGATTATCATAAGAGGGTCCCGCCCAGAAAGTTTGGGGTCATTCAGCATAACCAGCCCAGGTTGTTAAGCTGATTGTTGATGGTCGGCATAGCTAGGTCCTGGTCAATAACTAGGTTGCTGACAGTTTTCATGGCCAGCCCATTGTTGCTGATCAAATTGTTGAGTATAATTCGGCTGAGGACAAGGTGCAGAGTTAAGAAGGCCAAGGATTACTAAACTGGAGCTGGAGATGGACGGTAGTATTCTCCTAAATAAGAGGGTGCAGTAGCAGTGGTAGTCTTTTGTTCTATATTCTGTGGCAGAAAGTTAGGGGATACACGACGCAAAAATGTACAGTCTTGAGCAGAGGTATGTCATCATCCAGAAGCGGTGAAATATAATAAAGTTCATGATACAGCTTCACCTTGGAGGTCATGGCAATACACACGTTGGCTTCCAATAAGTACCCAGCTCAAATCAGCACATGGGCTTCTGTTGTAAATTGATCAGTGAACTCTAGGAGAGTCTCATTTTGACTGAATCCAATCATTAAGAATTCTGCTTTTCGCTGTGACATCTTAGAAGTACCCCCAAACAGGCAGAGTACGTTATCCTTTACATCCTTATGGGTGACAGAGCTACTTGGGAGGTAACAGGTGACCTGATTGGCACTTCCAACATCCAAGGCAGATATTAACAAATTGGCCTTCCGTCTATCAGAGGCACCTTCTGCTGCAAACTCAAACCATTTGAAGAACCCATGATTGTTCCTGTTGCGGTCAAACAGAGGTAATTTTTTGATATTAACCTCCTCATCTTGTTCATGGGGTTTTGGGCCATACTGAGAATGGATTGAGATCCAAAAGTGTTTTCTCAATGAGGATCTGTATTAGTGGAAGTTGGGATGTCCACCGCTTCAGGGGTAGCATGACCTTCTGCCATTGGCGGTACTCCATTACTTGAGGGAAGTGTCATTCTGACTTGTATTCATATCTGATACTACCATCCTGGGTGTAGTAGCTCCGAACAGCATCATATTCTTCCTCATATGATGCCCCCTCTTGATGGTCATCATTGTCCCAGCGAGAAGACTGAGAGGTATCGGTCAATCTTTATTCTGCACACTGCAGCCATTTGGTAATATCATTCAATCATTTGGCGAGTTCTTTGTTTTGTTGTCCCAAGATTTGCATTTGGCTAAACATACTATCAAGTTGGTTCATGACAGCATCTCGTTCTTGAAGAAGTTCATCTTGGTTTTTGAGCACCGCATCTAAGGTAACTTTGAGTTCCTCATATCCAGTGGTGCGGTGTTCTGTGAAGATTCCCCAACAACACAGCTTGTGTACAGCATGGCTGGCAACTGGAGTTTTGGAGTATTAGGTGGTTGATCAATGGGCCCCCTTTAGTGAGCACCACAGTTATTATTTTTGATGGTATTGTTAGAATCTGTCATGTTGTTTGTACAGGTTAAACCCATTGAGCAACAGACAGATGATGTGGGGATTGTCAGTCCTTTTGAAACACTTGAAAATATAGTTAGAAATAGGAGCAATTGCCCCAATCAACTCTTTATTTATTTTAATAAATACATCTACCTTTCGCTGTCCTTTTTTTTCTCTACTAAAAACAACTTAATTCTCTCAATCACTCATCTCGCTTATATACAGCAGCTTCAGGCGATACTGCTCTCATGGCTTGGGCTATTATATTCCGCTGATTTTCCTCAAATTTAGCTTGTTACTACTAATTCTCTGTCACCATAATTGTAGGCGATTTACTTAATATTCATCAAATGTTGACATCACCTTATTGCCTTACCACCTTATATAGAGGTGATCCAATAAAACCTGTTATATTCAATAAAAACTTGTTATGTCCCAATATTGCCCTGTCTCGAGGCACTCAAATAATTGTAGCTGTTACCATTTTCAGCGGATTCTGCCCTAGCTGTCCTACAATTATCATCCTGTCATATTAGAATCACGACAGTCATTATCACTTTCAAAAAGTCTCTTGAGATTAACTTCTTGGTGTCAAAGTTTTTCTATATCTTTATCAATACTTGGTTTCTCTTATGGGCTTAGACCTTAATTTTTTTAATTAAGTTTTAAAAATTGTTTATATTTTTTATACCATATATTTAACGGTATAATTCTGGAGAAGATTGGGTATCTAGTTAAAGATATAGTTAATGTCAACGGTGGTGCCTAAATTGCAATCAACCTCTTAGTGTTTTTTAATAAGAATCAAGTACTTTCATATACATCTAAAATTACAATCAAGTGGCCAGTACTGCTATTTAGAATTGGGAACAGATATTAAATTGTTGGCTTGGCGTTTAGGCTTAACTCTAAAAATTAACATATCATTACTCATATCTAAGTGATCAAAGACATTTATTAAGTGGATATGCATGTTTATTATCTATCTTGAACTAAATTTATTATAAACAAGATTATGTATATGTATTATATTTCCTCCCTTAGATGATGAATTTTATTGTTTAACTTACTTGAAGATTGCTTTATATGATCCAATGTTAAGTTATATATATGATTCTCTAATCTATTATAATGTAGTCATTCTTTTTATATTAGATCATCAATTCTCTATCATGTAAGTCTTAATGTATTCTGTGTACCGTTACTAGTACTATCTTCTTGATGCTATACCGTAAGTAGTGTAGTTGCAACCTTGGCTTGTAAGAGAATGTAACTATCAAATCTTAGGTATAAAAAGGTCAAGTCTTTGGTTAAATCAAGGTCCAGTGGTTGGACAGGATCTGTTTAGGAGTGACCCAGCGTAGGATATATAGCATCCCATGTAAGTTATGACTAAGTCAATTCATCTTGTGGGTGCTGGGGTAAAATTGGTACAAAGACAGTTATAGAATTTGTTTTATTGGTGTAGGGACTGAGATTAGGGTATTTATAGCCTAAAAGTACATCTTAATAGATTAGCCATTAACCAGTTAACTGCATATGACGCATATACCCATTAAATGCAGTTAAATGGCTTAATCTAAATTCTGAAGTTTAAAAGGTTGAGACACCATCAAGGTCATGTGATCTTAGAATTATTTTTAGGGTTTGGTGAAAAGATGGCAATATAATTCACTTTATATAGGTCATAATATTAAATGGTAATTGGAGCTTTGGACTTGTTTCATGATTAGATCGAATCAAACAGCCAATAGCTTTGAGGAGCAATTCAAAACAGCCTTTAAGTTTTAAAAGCCCTAAAGTACTCCTAATGCAGACAACTTTGCGGGATGAAGGCCTGGGGTACTGCCTCCCACTGAATTAGGGCTGCGTGAATCTAAGCACCCCCAAATGTAGGCCCAACCACAATTTGGGTGTAGCTCACAATACCCCAAAACTGACATATGCCCGCCCAGTTTATGTATTGGGCAGACCATCTGCACCATCCAGGAATGGCAATATGCCTCTCATCTCCCTTGCAGAGGACAAGAACTGATGACCCTCAGGTTTAAGGCCCTGAGAGGGAGAAGCTGAAATCCTCACCTTTGTCATCCACTTTTTTTAGAGGAGTTGTGCTCTCCAGCCCCTTTTTGTCCAGGAAGCCTTGTAGCCCTTTCAGATCAAATTATACTTGCATAATCACTTTTGCCACCAACCAGCTCATGCCAACTGAACTGGCAGCTAGCCAAGCTTCAGGCTAATGCAGCAAACAGTATCTTTTTTTTGTATGCAGATTCACTGAAGCACAGCCAACCAGTATTACCCCTCCCTTGCCCTGGGGTTCACACCCATAAAACCTCAGCTTGTGGGGAGGCCTTTTAACAAACACCATGCCTGAAATGTACTCCCCCCTCCTATCCATATTCTCCCCTCATGTAGTGGTAGACACCCACAAAAACAGGTTAACAGTCATTACCACCATCCTACACCTCTTTGGGCCACTACAGGACCTGGCCAATATGCCACTCTAGGCTCTGGTGTTTGCTACGCACCCATGTTTACATAGCTTTTTTCCAGTTGCACCACGAGGAGGCCCCAGCTAACCTTATCTAGCTCCCATTCAAAAAACTCTTCAAACATTTATGTAATACCTTCATTACATCCAATGCTAAGCTTAAAAGTTTAAGGCTACCTAAGGCATCAAATTTCTTCCAGGCATATCATCAGACTACATGAATGGCATGATCAGCACAGGAAGGGTGCATTTTAATAGTGCATGGATAAGGTTAAAGGTATCAAATGGAGCATTCAAGGAGCTGCTGAACTAACTTAACCCTTTCACTGATTTTCATTTTTTTATTTTTTGGCCCTTAATTAAGCAAAAGTTTATTGGCCAACGTTTACACTTTTATTTATTTTGGTCCTTTTTCATAACAAATATTCAGTAGCTTTTAAAGTATAGATATGTAAATAAATTTTGAACTTGGAAAATAAATGCACATCCATTATGATCCATATAAAGATTTAATCAACACCTATATGTGAAAATTATATCTTAATTTAAATCTCTATTTAACTTAAATCTATTATTCAATCAATGTGACGCTGTTGGTATTCTTTATCCTAGTATCCGCCTATTCAAATTTTGAAATTTATATTTAATGTCATTTGATTAACTTTTTGGGTGTATATATACGTTTTTAGATTTAATATTAGTTCTTGAACGCATATATGCGGTTTTAGATTTACATAAACCCCCATTTTTTAATGAAGATGCATTAAATCATTGAAAGGGTTAATGTAAAGTTTCCTATCTGATATTATTGCTTGGTGGGGCCTATTATCAAATTTTAGAAGATACTCAGATTAGTATAAATATTGTTTGGATGCGGCAAACCTTTTTGTAACTATTTACAATGCATAATTTAGTACATGCTTGCTCCTACCACCCATCACAGGCGTCAAAGATTCCATTGGTGATATTCCTTATTATTGGTATTATGTGTAGTAAGATGGATACTTTAAGGAGCCTCAGATTGCTGCTGACCCCCATGGTCATCTCCCTAGACATGGTAGATTTATACTTACTTATTAAAATTTCCAAAGTCACATATTCTAATGATCGTTGTGTAAACAGCCTTTAAATACTAAGGATACAGTAATTTAGTAATCATCCTAGACAAAGGCCTGGCTATTCTCAACAAGGCCACCACTTTATTGTGAGGAATGGGGATCTGCCAGTATTTTACAATTTCTAATATGGGGAATATTGTGATTATCTGATGCATTGTTTTGGTGTGGGAGCCAATTTTGGCTGACATTGAGTGTAGTTACCCTGGGGTTCCCTTAGTATAGGTGGGTAGCAGAGTGTTGAATCTTGGCAATTTGGCATGTATCCACTAAATGGTTTTTTGCACAGGGTTTTCCCCATTAAACAATTAGAATGGACGATATGATGATCTTCGGTCCCTTGATACACTCGTAACCACTTAATTTATATTAAAATGGGAGCAATTCCCCCAAACACTTCATTATCTTAAAATATAATAAGTCAGCGGATCTTCTTCTGGTCTGCTCCTTTTTTCCTTTTCTTCTTTCTAAAAACCTCCCAAGTCCACCTCTCCAGTCCCCTCGTTTCACTGATATCCCAGCAATGTCTGTCAATACCAACCCTTTTGCTAAGTTATTTGTGTCGCCATCTTTTCATTGGTTTTGGCTTGTTATTCTTCAATCCTTTATCACTTTGATTTGAGGCAATCCAATATATCTTTTTGTCAAATGTCAATATCGCCTTATCTCCCTATTTTAAAGGCAATCTGATAAGACCCATTATGACCCATTATCGCCTTATCCTAAAGTGACCAATCACTTATAGCTCTGAAATATCTTCAGCAGATTCTGTCCATTGATCCCTTGTCGGAATTCCTCCAATGAGCCACGTGGTCATAATGGTGGCTTGTCATCCAGTCATATAGATTCTCTACATTACCCCCCCTTTGACTGGATGATAAGCTGTACGCCTCTATTTCCTAGAATCACTATGTGAGCCATTCTGCACCAACATCTGCAAGTCTGTGAGTTCACTTTCTTCTACCATTTGTGGCTAGGTGCAGAGTTACCTGACCTAGGCCATATCCCTCTTCCCCAATTCCCTTTCCCCCCGCTGATGAGGATGAGGATGACGTGGACCTCACAACCATGCTAACCCAGGAAGAGATTCTTCCCAAACTCATCGGCCATTTAGCCTCCTGGCATGCCCCATTTGGGGATATTGTGGCCCAGCTACACTGGGGAGGGGAGTGGAGCTGAGGGCCTTCACATAATGAAGTGGCCCAGATCCTGGCGAGCAGCTTTAGTCACCTAGTCTTTCTGTCTCCTGTCAAACCCCATCCCGTGGCTCTGTCCATTCAGCAGATGGTGTGCTTTGTGCAGTGGGTGATAGCCTGCTGGTCAGGGTCCTTCCCCCAAGCTCCTACTCACTTCCAGTCCTTAGGGGTAAACTTCTGGAACAACCAATTAGCTCGCCTTTGCTCATGGTCACCTGTCATGGAAATGGCAGAAGATGTTTAGATCAACCTGCCAGTCAGAATGCGTAAGCACCCAAAAAGCAAGCCAGAATGCCAGAGGCATTGTCAACTGGATGACTTGATATGGAGCTGGGCATTGAGAAATGACAAAGTGTTGATGCAGCACAAAGGTGAGAACGATCCCAACAGCAAACCACACTGAACCCACTCCTGACCCAGAGGGTCTTGCTGCAGGGGGTGGAATTACAGAGATATTTTCAATGAGATCCTCAGCATATGGGGTCATTTCAAATGGGGTGGCAAGGAGACGGATTCTCTCTTGCAATTGGTGGACATATGGCCACAAGATCCCCATGTATCGCTGCCAGAAATTAATAAAAAATAGGGTTGTAGAGCCAGATATAGAACTCGTTGAACCCAATCAATGAAAGAGGGGGTCATAGTGCCCAAGAGTACTGGTAAAACCCATCTGGTATACAGACTGACAGGCCACCAGGAAAACGCCATCAGGGACGCGGTTGGAAGAAATAATAAAATTTTTTTTGAAATTTTTTTGGCAAAATTTTATTTAAGAGAAAGAAGAAAATTGACCAACAATTTTCTCAGTGCTATGCAACTGATTAAATAGTGGTTGATTGGGGTAGTGACAAGCCAGGATCGGGTCCCATAATTTTGACCTAACTAGTGAATTGTTTGGGAATGGGCAGGTTTGTTCCTTGAGAACTGACATCACAAAATTTGGCAGTGGGCCAAGTCGCTATTGGTTTGACCTCAAATGATTGAACTGGGGCTCAGCTATGTTTCTGACAGTTGGCACAATGGCATTTGGCCTGATGAGTGACAGGAATCCCCCAAGGACACCCCAAATAGGGACAGGTCCATTTGGTTGGGAACAGGTTTGGGACGCCTAACCTGCCCGTGCTTGGTCGCTGGACTGTTCATTTGGTCAATGGCATCACATTGGCCGCAATGCCTGAATTACCTACTGAGGGATTCAAACCCTTGTTGGTGGTACCCAATGCTATAGCCTGATCATCGAGGATGATCCTTAACAACTTTGGTAGGAGGGTGCTTTGTTTGATTGGCATATTGGTTGAATTGGAACTGTCGGGCATTCCGGCCAATACCTCAGTCTTCATTCCTTTCTGGCCATTTGAGATTCGGGCATCAACCAGATTGCCACTCAAATTAGATGCAGCCAGTTTCAATTTGACAATTTTGGTTCAGATTTTGCTAATTCCCTGTAACAGTTCTGCTGAGGTGAGTGTGGGTACTGGGGGTGGGATCCAAAGCAGAAGGGCTGTTACACATCGCTTGTCTACTATTTGAGCGAGATCGCCCTGAGTAATGAGGGGTACCGCCATCCTCTTCGGTGTCTTTTTACTCAGGAACAGGAAGATGGCCCTATCAACAGCCAGGGGACATTCACCGGGACTTACATTACCCTTTTCTTTTTCCAAAGGAAGGGCACCCCCACCAGGAAACTGCACCAGAGCCACATTATTGTGTGCTTTAGGTAACTTGATAGCCATAATTGTCACAACTTTATGGGGGCAGGGAGCCTCGGGGTAAGATAGATGGAATGCTTTGACTAGGTCCATGCAATTCACACAATCGCGCGCCTTGACCCAACTACTTTTGTAGGCTGGATACCCTTTCCAGGCTATTATATATTGGATGGAACGTCGCGACTTCTGAGATGCCAGGATAGCCTCTACCTCAGCTTCTTCCTCTTTATTGATGATGATTAGTTCCAGTTCCATGGGAATTGCACCCTTGAAAGGTGACATCTGGGAAACATGGAAAACAGGGTGCTGCTTTTAATGTGCATGAAGCTTCAGTTGGAACACCCCATTACCCAATACCTCTTCCACTAAATGGATGCCTGAGCATTTACTGGCAAATTTATGGGAAGGGGTTTGAATTTTTTAAATGACAGGTATCAAGCATAACGTAGGAAACCACCATGCTATTGTGACCTGGAAGATTCTTACAATCTGCGAACTGCTTATAGTCATCGATGGCTTTGGTAAGGTGTTCCCACACTAAAGCTTGAGTCAATCAGATATGGGCAGCATGGTCTGTGGCAGCTTGAACCTTGGGCCGCAAGCATAATCTGATTGAAAACAAAAGATTATACCCCAATGTTGCTTCATAAGGAGAAAACCCCATGGACATGTGGGTCCCATTATTGTAAGCAAATTGAGTGAGGGGCAAGTCACTGGCCCAAGTATCCTATGCTGCTGCAGCATAACAATGCAGGTACTGTTAGAGGACTTGTGTCATGGAAATGGCTGATAAGAAATAGACTGGGCTCCCAGTCAGGGTGTTAAGCACCCAGTGGAGAGCCCAGAATGCCAAGGGCACAGAAGTCCGTGCGACTAGAAGAAGGGGGGATCTAGTAGGGATGTGAGGAAAGTAAATGTTTATAAACATACCAAAGGCTCAAAGGCAAACCAGATGGTTGCAATGGGGCAACCTCGAGTCTTGAGGGGGCAACCCCCAAGGGTGGGAGAGGTGGGGAGGATGATGACTCCTCCAGGGTGCGCGGTTGCTGGCCTTCAGTTATGGGTAGGTGGGTCTGTGCGCCAGAGAGGGGCGGCACAAAACCCACCGCGCGAACAGGGGTGCTGTCAGAGGGGAAAATGGGCCCAAGACGAGCGTTGGGGCCAAATTCCCCTTGGTCAGGGTACTCTGGGGCCCTTAGGTGGGTGGGATCAATGTGGATGAGCCAGGTGTGGGGGCTGAGCTCGTGGGCCTTGGGTGGGGGTGCCCTGAGGCTGCCTCGATAGGGGAGCGCTCTCAGAAAGCCCATTGGTGAAGCAGACATATGGGTTCACATTTAATGGATACGCGAAATTGGACAGAGAGTTGACTCCATCATTGAGAGTGAGGCAGTTCACTGCAGATATGATCCACTGCCACATGGTGGGGTCAAGTGACCGGACGACCTATTCAGCAATTATCAGGATAATTATTTGGGCAGCGACGCGCTTTGCTGGATTGATTGGTAGAATTTTTAATAGAAAAACAACAGGTGGAGTCTGCAACAAGGCGTTCAGGTTAATTGACTTTTTTGGTGCAAAGTGCGAGGAAATTAGAGAATGAACTGACAATTGCCTATCAACAGAGTAGTTGCCTTAAGTATTGGGAGGTTGGGGATTGTCAATGGGGTTTGGTTGGCTGACGGGTGGGGGAGTGGATGTATGGTTTCCAAAATATTGGCAAAAATCAAAAAACTTTTGCTGATTTTCCCAAATTTTTGGGGCCAGACCAGGTCGATGGTACCGATCCAGGCCTTGACCATTCAAGTTGGGCAGCTCAAGTGGTTTGGATTTCCTGGATTCATCCCAGGAGGATGTGGCCCTGGTGCTCAGTTGTCTGAAACCCAGTCCAAACTCTCAATTTGGTTGTCTATGCAATCTGAGCTTCTCAGATC
>JAKSZP010016801.1:0-13715 GCA_022478985.1 Massospora cicadina | reverse complement strand
CGCTCCACACTCTGGGTGGGCCTTACCATTCTCTTGGTTACTATGATTCCCTCTATTGCCAATTGGGCTTGACAAGTCCAAATTTTTTGGCTCTACAACCCAGTTCTCATGACCTTTCAGCAGCAATATACAGGGATCTTATGGCCCTATGTTCACCAACTACAAGAGAAGATTCACCTTTCTTTTACCCCCAATGAAATGGTCTTAACCAAGAATCTTGCAGTAACTATCCCAGTAGTTTTCACCCCTGTTAGCAGAACCCCTGGGTCCAAAATCTATCTGGTGTGGTTTGCTATTGAGATACTCCTAACCCTGACATTCCACCATCATTTTATGGTATCCTATTTCCTGGCTTCATATCAAGTAGTATAGTCGGCAATGCCTCTGGCATTCTGGCTTGCTTTCTGGATACTTATGTATCCTGACTGGCAGGCTGGTCTAAACTTCTTCTGTCATTTCCATGACACCAACCAAGGTTGGGGTGACTCTATATCAGTGACTGAACTGGAAGCAGATATAGCACATCACTATTATGAATGTATATATCCATCGCAGGACCTGTTCTTTACAAAAAACCCTGAGAATGGCTCAGATCCAACTATGAGCCTTCATTTACCAGTATTGTGTATGGGTAATTCACTGTGTGCTCGTCACCAATGTTATGAGCAACAAGCACCCCCATCACAGAGGTTTGGTATTGAAGACCATTCAGATTATCTCCAATCAGCTCTGCCAGATCTCAAAATTCTTGCGCATAATCCCCAGGTGTTATAAGGCTACGCATTTGGCTTTCCCTGCTGGATCACTCATTGCATGTGATGAAACTACTAATCATCTTAGAATAGTATGGCCTGTAAGCCCACCGCTGCTAGAACCATGGCTAGCAATGGCAATTGCTGATCAGCAATGGTCAGAGGTGCTAGAACTCTAGCAGCCTGAATCCCCAGTCTTTTTTTACCCTTGGCTGCATTGCCTGTATTCTGCCCTTCCCTATTACTTTCCCTTAAATTTATTTAATTAATTATGGAGTTTTTTAAAAAAAATCTAGCATAATTGGCTCAGACTTTGGCTCTAAACTTCAACTCTACAAAAGGTCAGTTGTTCAAATCCTGGCTTAATCACTTTTTATACACTTTTCTTAAACTCATTGTCAATTCTGTCTGTCTGTCTGTAATTAAATCTCACAAGCTCTATTTCAGACACTTATTGTTGTCAATAAAAAATTCTTAAATTTGGCACACTTATGTATCTTCAATGGCAATATAATAATCCATCAAAAATTTTAATTTTCATGTTCAAAAAAAGTTTTATATGTATCAAGGAAAAATCCTATATATTTTCGATGGTAGTCAGTATATAGTTACGGCTGAGCAGTTAGATATTTAGTTTATTTGATATTTTAAATGGTTTGTTAAGTGGTTAGTGGTCATTTTTTATACACTTTTCTTAAACTCGCTGTCAATTCTGTCTGTCTGTAATCAAATCTTACAAGCTCTATTTCAGACACTTGTCTATATATAAAAGCAAATGTGTGTGTGCGATGCCCAGCCAAAACTACAGCATGTAGAGCTTTGAAAATTTGGATATAGGTGGACGGGAGGGAATCCATGTGTATCTCGAAGCCGGATTTTTAATTTTCATAGTAAATTAAAAAGTTTAATATGTAACAAGTTAAAATTTTATATGTTTTTAATGGAAATGGTACATTGTTACGGCTGAGAAGTTTGATATTCGGTTGATTTGATAGTTTAAATGGTTTGTCAAGCGGTTGGTGGTTTAGGGTTGATTAAACTTAACGATTTTAATTAGTTAGTGATTGGTTGATTCAATAAGTTAATTGGTTCTGGTAGGTGGTTGGTGATTTTGGTTGTTTTGATACATTTAGTTTTGGTTAAGAAGCGGTTGGTGATTGGTTGATTCTTAATCTAATGGTTTTAGCTAAGTGGTTTAGTTAATTCGATAGTTTAAATGGGTATGGCTGAGTGGTTGGTAATTTTATATTGATCCAATATAATTTGATCTCTTAATTTTATCGATAACCATCTACAATTATAAAAAAGAATTAAGATCATCAGGTAAACTTTAAGCCCACAAACAACTCTGTGTTAAACTGGGTATCAACAAGAATTAACCTAAAATTTTCTTTATAAAACTATCCTTCTGTATATTTGTCTATATATAGGATTATTATCTCATGAGCAAATAACCAAAAATCACCAAACTTGGCACAAGTATTCTATAAAGTTTGGGAACGGAATGCTAATATGTAATTATTTAAAATAATCATATAAAGTTAAATATCAGTTCTATTTAAGATCTAGAACATATATGTCGAATATATTTATATAGCAATTTGGCTGGGTATTTTCATATTCATTTAATTCGATTTTTTCATAGGTTTTTGATAAGGGTTGGTAGTTTTTGGCAGTTGTTCCGTAATTGGTTTTTGCTGAGTAGTGGTTTATTTTTTGGTTGATTCGATAGGCTCAATAGTTTCAGGTAAGTGATTGATGGTCTAGTTAATTTGGCAGGCTTAATTGATTTTAGCTAAGTGGTTGGAGGTTGGAATTTTAAATAGGTTTAATGGTTTCTGTACTTATTGATAGCTATCTACCAATATAAAAACTAAAGTAATTTAGAATCTGATTGATTTGATAGGTTTATTTTGTTTGGCCGAGTGGCTAATGGCTTTTGGTCGAATCGATAGGATACAGTTTAGCTTTGGGGGTGATTAGTTATTGGTTGATTTGATAAGTTCAGTTAGTTTTAGCTGAGTGGTTAATGGTTTTGGTTGCTTCGATTGAGCAATTAGATTTGGCCGAGTAGTTATTGCCTAACTATATAGAAAATCTAAAAAAATCAATTCGAATCACCTGAAATTCTATAGACACCATAGCGAAGCACGGGTAACTCCGCTAGTTACTTTAAAGGTTTAGTAATTATATTAGCTTATTTTAAAAAATCAGTATTTTTAATGTCTGTTCTTTATAAGATCTAAAAAAATATATGTTGCTCATGGTGATTTTATAGACAATTTGGCTGTGCGTTTTTGGTATTCATTTGATTTGATAGATTTATAGGTTTGATAAGCAGTTGGTAGTTTTTGGATTTTTTGTAAGTTCAACAATTGTTTTTTTGTGGAGTGGTGATTAAAGTTTTTAGGTTGATTTGATGGAATCAATAGTTTCAGGTAAGTGATTGATAGTTTGGTTAATTTGGCATGCTTAAGTGATTTTGAATAAGTGGTTAGAGGGTGAATATTTGATAGGTTTAATGGTTTCTGAACTTATTGATAGCCATCTATCAATATAAAATCTAAACTAATTTAGAATCGTCTGGTAAATTATAAACCCACAGGCAAAGTAAGGTAAAACGGGATATTGATGAACACAAGGCTAATAATATTTAATATAAAAAGTCTGTGTTTATATTAGATGTGCTATCTCATTGACAAATGAACTAAAATACCACAAACTTGGCAAAAATTCTATATTTATTGGGAATAGTTATAGGGTCATTTAACATAAGAATGATTATACTTTTAATATGAACTATATTTAGGATTGAAAAAAATAAGATTCTGATGGTAATTGTATATCATTTTAGATGATCATTTTATTGTTTTTTAATTCAATAGTTTCATATTTTTTGATAAGCAGTTAAAAGTTTTTGTTGTTTTTCAAAAACAAGAATTTGGGTTTGGTTGAGTGATTGGTGGTTTTTGGCTAACAATGGGATTAATGTTTTTAGGTATAAAAGTTGATGGCTTAGTTTATTTAATAGTTTCAATTGATTTGGGTGAGTGGCTGATAGTTTTTTTGGTTATTTTGCTAGTTTTGTTTTGGTTTTGGTTAAATAGTTGGTATTTTTGCTAATTTGATTGATTTAAAAGTTTTTTTAGGTAATAGGCTGTTAGATAATTCAATAGGGTTAGTGGTTTATGAACTTATTTGTACCATCTACTAATATAAAAACTAAAGCAATTGATTATAATCATCTGATAAAATATAAACCCAAGCAAGCTGGATTATTTAGCTAGTCTATATGTTTAAAATAGAAAAGTATGCATGCATTTATATATCATCTTAAGAATCTGAAAGGCCAGTGGCTATGCTTAAGTAATTTATATATTAAAGTATCATATGCTACTAACTTTATATTTAACAGTATTCAAAATCTAACTAGATGATTTTTGAATAAGCATTTTTTACCATAGTTCTTCATGATTGATACTTTGATTATTTTACTTTTTAGATAGTTTCTTATCTGTATTGTAATTACTATAATGCAGTATTATGTAGACTCTAAGAGGGGATATGGCATAGTTGGGATGGGTGTCCCACTATCACCCCTCACAACGTGGGTTCCAATCCCATCATGGCAGAAATTTGCATTTCTGTGCCAAGAGGATATCAATACATGTGGATTCACACACCATGCCTTGGTCTGACCAAGCAAATTAGTGAAGTTAGATTTTGTAATCCTGGCCTATCAGAATATGCACAGGAAGGTTTTACCCCCAGTACTTGGGTTTTGTCCTCCACTCATATATTTTTGCTCCCTACTCCCTATCCCCTATATCAGTACAGTATATTATTCCAAGGTTGGCCCACCTCAAATAAAATTATGTAGACTTTAAGAATGGGTGTTAATTTATATAGCTTATGAAGTTTAAATATTCTAAGCTAAATGTTTGGTATAATATACCAGACTTAATTTCTCTTGAATATAGTGTTTAATTTGATACTAATGCTGAGATCATAGAACTGAGTATTGTTTACCTTTTTCTGATTTAGAGCAAAATTTATTATTCTTATTAAGTTAATGTGCATGATATAAGCTTATGTTGTATACTGAAATAGATAATCTTATGAAGTCTTCATACAAGAAATAACTATACCTCATTCTTGAGTTGCACAGGTCATCAAAGAGTACCCTGTGCTCAAAAAATTATAGTGCATTCAGCTGTGATAAGATAACTATAGTTCTGCAAACCTAAAGTTTAAACACTAAAGAACTTGGTTTAGGAATTTAGCCAACCATTTCAGTTTTGCAAATTTAGTTTGTCTCATGTGATGGGTTTAAATTAGATATACATAGATAAACCACTAAACCTCTTACCTAAAACCATCAAAATACTATATTTATCAATCAACAACTGTTTGGTAAATCTAAACTAAGTTTATCAAAAGGACCAAAGACCACCATCAACTTACCAAAACAATTAAATTACCAAATCAACAAATCACTAACTGTTACTAAAACCTTCAATCTTATTGATCAAACTAAAACCAGTACTGATTTGCAAAATCATTTAAACTATCAAATCAGTCAATCACTTACTAACTCCCAAAATGATTAACTTAATTTAGCTAAATGACCACCAACTTTGGCATGACAAAACCATTTAAAATATTATATCAGCTGAATATCAACTGCTCATCCATTAAGATATACTAATTACCATCAAAAACATATAGTATTTTCACTTCTTAAATATAAAGCTTTTTATTTTACTGTCAGGAAAGTGTCTATAACTTCCAGTTCCCAGCGTGGTGGTGCACGGTGCACAGGCCCAACGCAAGGGAACTAGTCATCAGTATCAAAGGAAGAATAGCCCTGCAGAGGGTCCTTGAGCTAAAGTAACATAAGGCAAGGGTGTTCAGCGTGGGGCAGAGTAATAGGAATTGTACAAACAGCAAGACTTGGGTGGACCCCAAAGAGGAGTCCATATCTAAGCGGTGTTCTGGGCAGGAGTGCAAGGGTGCTTCAGACTGGAGGGGACCAAAGCAGACTAGCTGTGAGCCAGATGATAGGGTGAAATTTGTACAGATAACATGGCTAACGTTGTGTGAGACCTAATTGAAGAGGTCCACACACAGGTTTGTCCAAGTTAACATAAGAAAAAATGTAAAGCTAACAAATGGTTTATTAAAGGGGAAGACAGCCAACGAGAAAGGATGGTCTTGAACAAACATATTAAGTTACTTCAAGGGTAATAATTGATTGGTGAAAGTGGTACTAAGCCCTGGTGCACCACTAAGTGCACACTTCAATCTGACAGAGTAATGTACTTTAAATCAACCAAACATAAGTAAACAATTGAAGTTGAGTCTGACCCAAGTTATAAATTTCATAAATTGAATGTGTTTCAAACCCCAATTCACCAAGTAAACAAATTGATCCTCATAATTTAGGTGGTAGCGCATCTGTTTCAACACAATGGCCGTTATACATGGCTGGGCAGGTCACACTTCCTCTGAACCAACCTGGGAATACCTGGCCTGCACCCAGCGTTGGTCCAATGTGTACCTTAAGCCAGGAAAGTCCTGAAGCTTAACTTTCTTGGACTCTAGGCGCCCAGCCTTGTCCTGGCAATTGATCCCTTCAATATAGTCATGTGAACATGACACATACTTTAAAAATTGGTTAAAAAATTAGAAACCTTTGTTGGTGTGCACACAACAATCCACCAAAGTTTTATTGCAAATTGGATAAATGGCATGGGAAAGCATAGAAAATGAACAGACAAAAATTAATTTTTTGTATATATAGATCTACTAATTTCAATTATTAGGTAGTTGAATTATGATGGAATTTTATCACACCTTGGGATTTTCCAAATTTTAAATACTTTTATAAAGTGGTGGGTTTTATGGTTTGTTAATTAGTATGATAGTAATCTCTATATAGTGTACAACATCATTCTCTATAGAGAGATCTTGCTTAACTTTTGTATTGATGCCTTGAAAGCCATTAACTAGCTGAGTCCCTTGGTTAAATCAACTGAATGCATCTAAAGCTAAATGTCATTATGTTTTTTTCCTCAATCAGAGGTCATTCTTCAGAAAGTGTTAAATATGTTTTTGTGATAATTGAATGCTATAAGTTCTTATAAAAAGTATACAAGTACAAAATCTAAATTCAGCTAATTGAGTGACTTCTATTAAGCTGATGCCACTTCAAATGGCCTCATTTTTAAAATGGTGTTTCCTTTTGGCTTTTTCTCTGATGCTTCTAAATGTGCTTTTCTTTCAATACAGCTGTTTCTGAGAGTTTTGTTTGTACACTTAAACAAAATACAAAATGGTTCAGAAACTTTCCATTTTTGAACTCAAATTGTTTCATTCAAAGGAAAACATATTGGGTAGTAGTGTGAGTTGGTTTTATTTAATATACACAGAAACATGGGGTATATAATGTATTTCTAAAGCTTGCTATATTAAGGTTGGTTAGCCTGTCAGGGTAATTCCTGCTTTTAACCTAGTGCAGGTTTTGTTCAATACAAGTTTGAAAACAGTAATGGCAAGAAACATTCTCAGTGTAGTTTTTTGTCCCCAGGTCGACCCACCTTAAATACTTTTTAAAGCTTGCTATATTGTGTTCTCCAGAAAGCTAATACAAACATTTTAAACTGAAATACCGTTTTCTTTTAATATAGTTTATGATTCAATCAAAGAATTTCTAAATGGGATGTTTTTCCTTTTACTTTAAAAAAAGTGGAAATTAAGGAATCATAATAATTATTTAAAGGCATAAGAGTATCAAACAATAGCTAAACAAATTTCCATATTGTTTAAAATTGAACGCCTTTCTAAATAGCCTTAATGAGGGGGTTGAATTTTAAAGCAAAAACTATTTCACTTTCTTATCTATATATATAGAAATGAATGTTACTTTGTTTGTCCCATATGCGTTCATATACCATTAATCTGATTGTAATGAAACTTTGGTGAGTTGTTGTGCGCACATTTGAAAAGGTTTATGAATTAGTACAATCATTTTACAATAGAAAAAAAGTTTCATATGTAATAAGTGAATACTTATATATTTAATGGTAATCAAATATAGTTACAGCTGAGCAGTTTAGTATTTGGTTGATTTGTTAGTTTCAATGGTTTTTCCAAGTAATTAATGGTTTTAGGTTGATTATAGAGCTTGATAAGTTTTAGTAAGTGGTTAGTTGATATAATAAGTTGATTGTTTTTTGTATTGAATTAAGATCATCCTGGTTCACACATTGACCTGGTTGGCAAAAACTCAGATTTTGCTGAGACTTCAAAGGTCAATTCAGTTATTTTCATGATCAATGGAATGGCAGATTGTAGATGAAGTCGTTGATGGTAAATAGTCCAAAACTTGGAAACAGAGGTTGATCCAGAAGAATGTGACACCAGAATCCCAAATTCTCCAAATAATGATCAAGTGAGATACTGAGCCTTTGTGAACAATGATCTAGTCATCTCTCAAAAGTTTAGGATAAAGAAGCTTAGTTGAGGGGTTGCAGTTCTATATAAATGGAAAGGAAATAATTGAGAATTTAGTTTTATTTCTAAGAAGTCATACTATATTGAATAAGATATCTGCTAGCTCAATATATTTATTACATGAAAGTTATATTCAATAAAACCTGATCTGGGAAATGAGCTTGACCAGTAAGCTTGGTCAAGCATTGGCCTCATTATTGGCGCTGTCCTGGAGCCAGACCCTGCTATTGGCATGCAGTGTAGCTGGGATATGGTTCAAGAATATGTTATGGCTTCCAGGCATGGCATGCAGGTTCAGGGATGGATCTCTACCAGTTTATCCATTATGTGGTCAGTGACCTGGCCAGCACTACCAAATTATTTGTAACATGCTGGCGCAAACATAGCCATTACTGTTTTAGTAAGTTATTGGTGATTTATTGGTTCTTTTGATAAGTTTAGTTTGGTTTATCAAGCAGTTGGTGACTGGTTGATTTGGTATTTACAATGATTTTAGCTAAGTGATTTAGTGGGTTATCTATCATATAATATCTACTATACTCAATTTGAATTGTCTAGTTTAATAACCTGAACAATACCAAGTAATACCATTATCTATATAGAAAACTTAACTAATAATCTATAAAACATTTGTTTATTAAACCTGATCAACTCCAGGTAACTCTGCTAGTATAATAACTATAGGAATTTTGGGGAAAAGAACTGCCTTCAAAAGCACTAAAAAGTATAAAATAGTTAAAAAATATGAACAATCAAAAAACCTTTTTAAAGCTGGTGCTATATTTTAAACTGACTTATAATAGACACTATAATCATTATACTCAGCACTGTTATTCTTAGTTGCTTATAGTTTATTCTTTTAAAATCCTCTATAAGCTCTAATTTGTATTTTTGAGCAAATGTTTACAAGTCAGTTCACTTTATGTTACTTATTTTAAAAATATTTTTATTTATTATTCACACTTTTATCAACTATTCTATACTTTTTAGTGCATTTGTGAAGGCAGTTCTTTTTTTAGTACTAGATGGTCCCACGTGAAGGCAGTTCTTTTTTCCTAAAAAAGTGCATTTTTCAAAGTTGGTTCTTTTTTCCCAATTTTGTTATAAAAATCACTTTCTATATTTTTTTGAAAACTCACTTTTTATATAAAGTTAAAAGTCATTGTATATGTTATTTATATACAAATATATTACAAATAGCCTAACTTATCACAAATACCTATAGATATTGGAAACTATATTAGGCTGTTTTTCATCTTCTTAATTATAAAAAGATAGATAAAAGTTATATATAATATGTAATAATGATATATATAGTACTATAGTAATGTTTATATCATTTTAGCTGAGCATTTTTTGTCACTTTATCAATTTGATAGGTTCAAAAAAATTTTAAATTAGCAGATTAATTGGATTAACTCATTAGGTTCATTGATTTTGGTAAGTAGTTGGTGGTTATTTGGTTAATTCAATAGCTCACTGGTTTCTGTATACAGTTTATTGATTGGTTGATGCAATGGAAAAATTAGTTTTGGTTGAATGTTTAGTGGTTTTTAATTTATTTGACAAATTTAATGGGCTTACTATGCAGTTTGGTGTTTATGCGGTTAAGTTGATAGGATTAAGTACTATTAACATATTGATGTCCATTTACCAAAATACTAGACTTGCAATCATCCTCATTGACTCTACAAATTATTTATAAATAAAAAGTTGATTTAAAGTTATTTGCCAGTGTTAGAATTAAGTTTATCTGGTGATAAACTAGACTCACAGTTGACCACCATCAATTTTTTTAATAAATTTTGATTTAGTAAAAATCACTTAGTTAAGTTGATTGGTTTAATTACTTTAAACCTATCAATGTCTATCTACAAAAAATGATATCAGATTTAAAAAGAACATAAGATCTATTAAATATAAATTAAATCAAATTCTCACAAATGCTATGCCAAAATGATATACCAAACCATCATAATCATATTAAAATCTTTACTTTTAATATATGGAAACTTTTTCTTTTATTATACTAATCCTTACAAAATTGGAATTGGATCTAAGTGGGAGCATCCTCTTTCATTCAATATAAGCTCATTTAAATTGGTCTAGTAATTTTAGAGCTATATGTGAACAAACATAATTTCTGGAAAAAAAGAACCTCCTTCAAAATAGGCTTTATAAAAATGAAAAAAATTGAGAAATTATGAATTCTCAATAAAACCCTTTTTGAAGTCAGTGCCATATTTTAAACTGACTTATAATAGGTACTTTTTATATATACTCAACACTGTATATTATAAGTTGCATATAGGTTACACTTGGACCCAATGTAATATAAACATTAATTTGTATTTGGGAGCAAAATTCTCTAAGTCAGGTTGGAAGATGGCGCCAACTTCAAAAAGGGTTTCATCAAGGATTCATAATTTCTTAATTATTTTATACTTTTTAGAGCTTTTTAAAGGGGTTAGTTTCCCAAAAACATTTTTAGAAAGTCATATCTTTTTTTAAATAAACTTTAAGTTAGTTTTTTTACAAAAAAAGTTAAAGGCAGTTCTTTTTTCCCCATTTTTTTACTTATAAAAGTAATTCTTTTTCTAAAACTTAAATAAAAAACAAAGGGTGATTAGCCTGGCAGGGTAATTCCTACTTCCACTCTAGTGCAGGTTTTGTTCAGCAAATGTTTGAAACCTGTACTGGCTATAAAAGAAATCTCAGTGTGGTATGTTTGTCCCAGGGTCAACCTGACTCAATTACTTCTAGATAAAAACCACTATCTATATATATCATTTTTGAAACCTCACTGTTTTCATATACAAATAAACTTATTATATATATATATATTATATAGTATATTATAAATAAATATACTAATAATGTATCTTATTAGAATTATTTGATTTTATTTTACTCTATGGTATATTTACTTATCACCATCTACATGAGTTTTCTTTTATAAAATTTAGTTGATTTTATTGATCAACTTATACTAAATTTACTGATCAGCATCTACAACAATTTAAATAATTATATTTAGTAACCTTATTGGTCAATCTGAGCTAAATTTACTGATCAGCATCTACAATAATTTATCTTATTATCTTTAGCTAATTTTATTGATCAATCTATGCTAAATTTACTGTTTGCCATCTAAATTATTTTAGTTTATTAAATGCACTTATTTTATTGATCAAATTATGCAAAATTATATTAGCTATAATGATATAAGCTCATCCTACTATGATCTCATACTTTCCTGGATTTTGAATATACCCCCCAGCCATAGGATATTTTTATGGCAAAAGTTGCTTCAAATCTATTGCTTCACCAATGCTGGAAGAAAGTTTATCCAGCAATGAACATTCCCACAATTGAAATCCATTGCTTCAGGTCAATTTTAATATACTTACTAAATTTATGGTGCATATTGTACTAATTCTTACAAAAGTAAATTGGGACCTAAAATGGAGCATCATATTTTTTAAGAAGATGATCATCCAAATTGGTCTTTTTAAAAGTTAAATGGCAAAAACAATGATAGTATCCTACCATAACAGTAGATAAAGTTTCAAAGTTATGTGTAAACAAACATAAAAAATGATTCAAGTTTTACCTTATGGTAAAAAACTTAAGTGCATGATATATGCCTTACAACTGAAGGTTGTTAGAAACTTTAACACTTTATCTACTGTTATGGTAGGATACTATCATTGTTTTTGCCATTTAACTTTTAAAAAGAACAATAGCTGAGATGGTAAAATTAAATGATGTGGGTCAACCTTAGGACAAAATTACCATGCTGAGTTTTTTAGCCTGTGCTGGTTTTGAACCTATTTCAATCAAAACCTAACCCAGAGTGAAGCAGGAACCATCCCACTATGCTACCACTCCTCAATACCTGAGATGGTTAGATTACTTAAGTAATGGTTTGATTAGCTTAACTAATACTATGTATGACAGCAGGCAAATTAGCTGGTAGATAGATTAGATTAGATTTAATTGGTTAAATATCTAAATTAGGTAGCACTTTAGTTGTTGTGGTTTTAGAAAATCATTATATAAATAAATCAATATAAATGCATATTTATATCACCTCTACTCCTAGACTATCAACCAATCTCAACTTGACACAAATATTCTATGATATATATACATATATATATATGTTCAATTGATCTAATTAGTCCAATGTTTCAGTTATAAGATTGGCAGTTTTTGGCTTATTCAGTTTTATTATTTAGTTGATTTTATCATTTAATTATATGGTATATAAAAAGGGTTGTTAGCCTGGCAAAGTAATCATGCTTCCACTCTAGTGCAGGTTTTGTTCAGTTTAAGATAAAAGCCTGTACCGGCTAGAAAAATTCTTGGTGTAATATTTATCCCAAGGTTGATCCTTCTCAATAATTATAATTATATGGTATACTTTAAGATATTCATCTAAATACCCTCATTTTATTTATTTGGTTGATATTATGCATAAAGCTATGCTAAATTTACTGATTGCTTTTAATTAGTTTATTTCACTATTCTGGTTTATTTTATTGGTCACATTTACAAAAATGATAGCCAATTCTAATAATTTAAGCTCAAAAAACTATGATCTTATACTTGCCTGGATTTTAGAATACCCTAACTATAGGACATATGTCATGTCAATATATATAATATTGATCAGTTGGTTTGATTGGTCAATCAAAGATAAATCTATTGATCACCATCTACAATAAATTCATTTTAATATGGTTGATAATATTGACCAGTTTAAGAAAAAATAATAGCCATATATAATGAGTTAGCTCATCACGCTATAATCTCATACTTGACTGGAATTTAACATACCCCCAGCCTTATAAAAAATATCTTGTCAATATATATTATTGGAATTTTGTGAGAAATTCTATAAGCAGGCACTACAAAGGCTACAAAAGTATTAGTTTCATGGCTCTAGCAAAGATTGAGTCAATTACAACAAAGTTATTAGTTCCATTGCAATAGTAAATTCCAATTGTAAGTACTGAATCCAGTAAGAAGATAGACCAAAATTAAGCTATGCAAGACAAGATTTTTGGTACTTTATTAATTAAAAATTAGAGATATTTATAGGGAAAATTTAGTGGGTTTACATGAGGATTTCCTTGATGTACCCGAGGTAAGATCTTTCTTAACAGATGACCAATACTGCTGATTATCACTATTATCAAAATAATTATGATGGTCAGATCTGTTAGAGTGCTTATTAGATTTGATTGACCTTCTTAACAAGGGCCCAGCTCCTTCAAAATGCTTGGTTTCATCTGTCATAGGAGGCTGATAGCTCTAAAGAGTCTTACATTGGTCAATTGAAGAATTGGAAATCCCTGACATGGATTTTATCATATCATTTGACCAAGATATTGAATCTCAATCCAAAGTTTTTTGGTCACTTTGGAGGTATCTCCAACAATG
>JAKSZP010016800.1:0-13762 GCA_022478985.1 Massospora cicadina | reverse complement strand
TTTAAAAAAGTCCAAATAATGGCCATCCTGGACACTGGTTCCCCAGTCAACGTGATCTCCACTAAGCTTATTAAGAAGATAAAGCTAGCGCCTGACTTGGAGTACACACAAGAATTTGGAACCGCTGGCCCCAACAATACATACATCTATTGAGGCATACTCTTCCCTTCCCATTAGAACTGTGAAACTTATCTTATCAGCCCCTGCTGTGGCTTTGGACAACAACGCATATGATATGCCCATCGGCACTCAATTTATGAATGAGTATGAAGGAATAATTAACCTGAAGCAAGTGGTCCTCTCATACTCAACTACAAAGTCCCTTTAGTCTTATTCAATAAAGCGCCCAGCAAGCATATATACTATTGGCTGGTCAAATATCCCTTTTCAGCTGTAACTTTGCCTTATTCCACTTTAGAGCATAACACAAAAAATTGCCAGAATCAGTAAATGATAGGGAGGATATTCCGTTTTATGCTGCAAACTAGTTCTTTATTAAGCCTGGGTAACAAAGAGTGGTTGACACTAAAATCACACTACAAATTCCACACCATTGCTTTTTTCACCTCATAAGTATTGAGGGCGTTAGCCCCTTGGAGCCTCGTTTATTGCCTGGGATACTAGACCAAGCCTACTAGAGGCCAATTACCATTCTACTGGGAAACCTCACTGGAAAGGACATGATCATCCGGAAACACCTGGAGATTGGCAGAGGCTTCCTACTCACAGTAGAGGACATTGAACATATCCACTCTGTTGGCTCTATGGCGTATTTGGGCTTACCCATGAACAACATGGTGTGTACATTGCCCAATGTTCATATTTCAGATTAGCTGACCCCAGAGGGGTTGGAAAAAGGTTCATATCTTGTTAGACAAATATAGTGACATTTTCTCAAATTGAATACTGACTATGGCCACATGAAAGGTTGGTGCCACTCCATTGATGTGGGTGATGCCCAGCCTATAAGGTTCAAACCTTATCACATGTCAAAGGTGGAGGAACAACAAATGAGGAAGGAGCTTCAGAGATTAATTAAACGTGGGGTTACTCATGCCTTCACAAAGCCCTTGGTCTTCACCCATCTTACTAATTAAAAAGAAAATGGAGGTCATTGGATAGTCATAGATTATCATAGGTTAAATATCCTCACTAAGAAGGATAACTATCTTATCCCTCGCATTGATGACGCTCTGGCCCAACTCTCTGGCTCTAACTTCTTCTCCATCATGGACTTGGCCAGTGGACATTGGCAGATGGACTTTTCTCCTCAAGACCAGGAGAAATGCGCTCTTATTTTTAGTGAGGGTCTTTTCCAACCCATCCGATTACCTCAAGGGTTGTGCAATGCACCTGCATCTTTCCAGCATGCGATGGATCATATTATGCAGGACTGAAGTTAAGTTGTGCCATTGTATACCTCGATGACATCTAGGTATTTTCTAAACTTTTAACAAACAGCTTTATCACCTGAAGGAGGTGTTTCAACGGTTATATAAGTCTAATATTAAGCTGAAGCCCTTGAAGTATACCCTCTTCCAAAGAAAATTAAATTTCCTTGGCCACTCATTTCTCAAGAAGGAATTCAACCCATGCAGGCTACGGTCAAAGCCATCTCAAAAATGCTGCCCCCTAAAAATCTACGGGTTATTCAGGTATTTCTAGGGATGATGGGGTATTACCATCAGTTCATTCTCAAGTTCGCCTAACTCAATGAGCCCCTTGTCCATCTACTAATGAAAATACCCCTTCATTGGGGTGCTGAACAAAAGGCCGCTTTTGAAACAATGAGCAACTGCTGCAACAACGCCCTATCCTAAGGCGCCCTGATTATAATAAACCCTTCATCTTATTCACTGACGCCTAAGACTATGCTGCTGGGGCCATCTTAGCCCAACTATATGAACACGGTGTAGATCATCCTGTATTCTATTTTAGCAAGATGCTGTCAAAGGTGTAACGCAACTACAGTGTAATGGAAATGGAGTACCTTACTGTTCTGTTAGCTGCAAAGCACTACCGCCCTTTTCTATATGGAACTACCTTCACTGTGGTTAATGACCACGCATCCTTTAGAATGGCTACAGAACATGAAAAATCCTACTGGTTGGCTAGCTCGCTGGGCTTTAAAACTCTAGCCTTATGACATGAAAATTGAATACCGTGCTGGAACCCATCACTTGAATGCTGATGGGTTGACTCAGCTACCAGTCCTTCACTTGGATAATAGTGAAGTGGAGAGGTTACATGACCTCTTAATGTCTCCCAATGATTGGGAGGATGAGGATGAGCATGTACAGAAAATGTTAGCCTGGAACTCCCAAAATACCAAAGTGGAGAATGGGAAGTTGTATAAACAGGTGGGGCAAAATGTCTGCCTTACCTGTGGCCCTCAGAATGCATACCTGCTATCCTAGAAGCTCACTATAATTAGGTTATGGAGGGGCAAAGAAAACTTATGAGTGGATCAAGGATCGACACTAATGGGATGGAATGATGGAAGCTATTGTTGACGTCTTGGAAGCTTACCTTACATGTAAGAAACAATCCAGTTTCAAGACTAGATACCTGTATCAACCCACTACCATTCAACAACCATTCCACACCATCAGTTTGGATATAGTAGTTCTCCTTCCTCAGTCTACTAGTGAAAACAAATTATCCTAGTAGCTATTGACCACTTCAATAAGTGGGTGAAAGCCATAGCTCTCCCTGCTTAAACGGCCAAGGCCACAGCTACGTTTTTATATCAAAACCTTTTTACTAAACATAGCTGTCCCCAAGTACTACTCTGCAACAATGGCAGTAACTTTACCTCCTGAGTAATTAAAATTCTGGACACAACCATGGGAGCCTGACAACTTTTCTCAGCTCCATATAAAACCCTCCACTAATGGGACTGTGGAAAAATTGCACCTTGGTGTCCATCCTATAAACAATGGCCTCTTCTGATCCTCTTCAATGGGATCAATTCTTACTCAGTGCCCTTATGGCCTACTGAATTAGTTATCACCAGGTTTTGAAAATGTACCCTTTCCATGTCTTGTATGGGCGTGAACCAGGAATACCCGCTCTCTTAGTTAAAGATGTCTTCTCCTCTAGAGTTGAGGAGCCCAAAATAGTTATGAGAAATTTGGCTCAACGTATCATCCAAAATCCAATATAAGGCTATGAACAATTTAGCAAAAACGGAGAATAAAGAAGGGTAGGCTGCCAATGAGCTCTGAACCCCCATACCTACCTTTTAAGTATCTGACATGGTATTATACTACTATAAACGCATTACCCCTAGAAACGGTAGTCTTGGATCAATCTGGGAGGGTTTCTTTACCATCACCTACAAAAGAGGCAATGAGTACTCTATTAAGTCTTTAGCTACAGGAGTCACCATCAACTGAGTACATGATCATTTTCTCTGACCTTATTCTCCCCACAACATTCTTGGGGGGGTGATGTCAGACATTTGTCCTCTCAGCTTCAGAGGAAGAATGTATTGGATCAAAATCAGCTTAAACGGTAAAATGTCAGCCATTCATGAAAGAGTGATTTTAGGAATCCAGCTTACTGGTGCTCGCTGGTGCTTTTGCTGCTGGATCCCACAAAAAATTATATAATGATATCAAGGATATCAGCCAAAAGACCTGACTTATCTTTGTAGTACCCCATTAATTGGGGTAACACCATTTATGAAACCTGCACAGGAAACTAACATAAAATTGAGCAGTAGGATTACTCCAACAGATTGATGGACCATGGGTAGCCATCAGAAGGCACATCCCCAACCACAATCAGGCCCTTCCAAGAACCTATGTGGGGATCATCCCCTTTTATAGGCATGGCGGAGGTCCCCCAAGGTGAAAGTATTTTATCCAGAGGTGATTGGTTGAAATACATTCAAGACATTACCGCATGGGTACATTCTACCCAAAACCCCATCCCAAATATCATTTTTCCAAAAAAAGTAATTCATGTTTCCCACGATCTGATAGGAGAATATTCTATATTTCCTAATAAAGAATGCATCAAAACTATCCTGAAACTATCTTGAATTCCCTCTGGCCATCAAAACAGTTTATATACTGATTTGTCAGATATCAAGAGGGATCGTTTTTCCTTTTTCTACCCACGCTGCTAATAAAAAATCCAAAAACCCAAACTTTATAGTAGCGTTTAATATTTATTTATTATAATTTTTTGTGGGATCCAGCAGCAAAAGCACCAGCGAGCACCAGTAAGCTGGATTCCTAAAATCACTCTTTCATGAGGAAAAGTCCCTTCCAATCGTTGTATGGATGACACCCTGCTCTTCCAGAGCTGCTTTATACTAGTGTAGAAGATACTGGTGGAATGGATCCCCACCGCTATTTGAATAAGCTAGCAGACACTCTGATCAAGCTGCAAACTGAAACGTACTCATGTAGCTTATCCAAGGAGATTAATAATCAGGCTGCCAATCAGGCGCGGCGTAGCAGCCTAGCTCAGTTCAAAGATGAGGATATGGTATTTTTTCATGACTAGCCCTGGCTTGAGTGGAAACACAAGTTGGCCAGTATCTGGATAGGGCCATTTGAAAATATTGAGAAAACAGGTGTGGATGCTTATAATATCAAGGACCCCATAAGCAGACTGATCTTAAACTGAATGCATGCAAAGTTCCTCTGGGAGTATAAGTAATAGGAGCCTTTTAGTCCAGTCAAGGAGGGGGTAATGTTATGATTCTAATATGACTGGATGATAAGCCCTACATTGTTATGGCGGAATGAGTAGAATCCACTGAGTCTAATTATGGTACAATTATTTGAGCGCCTTAGGATGAGGCAATTTTAGGTTAAAAGTAATATTGAATTGCCTCCAAATCAGACAATAAGGTAATGTCAATGAATGACAGATAGAGTGGATCACCTCAAATTAAGGAAATTATGAATTTAATATATATAACTCCGCCAGAACCAATGAGATGCGTCAGAAAGAATTACTAAGCAAAATGGTCAATATTGACCAAAGTTACTGAGATATCAGAAAGATGAATAAATGAAAGATTAGGATTTTTATTAGTTCAGAGAGAGCGGAGCAGCGATAAACTGCTCATTATATTATATTAAGATAAAGAAGTGCCATTGGGGCCATTGCTCCATATTAATATAAATATTTCTTTAAGTGTGTTTTAAGGACCATTGATATGCATATCATCCATTCTATTGCTCAGTGGGTTGACCTTGTGTGAAAACCTTATAGCATATCTCAACAATTCCACCAATTTTAAACACAGTGCAAATCTAAAGAGCATCCAATCATGCAGTGAAATATAATTTCTTATGCCCACCATTTTTATAAAGAATTTGTAATTTGAACCTCTTTTTTGTAGAACAAAAATTTTTTATATATCAAGCAGCCTTGGAAGTGATAACTATAAGCTTTCATACTCCATCAAAGCGCTTAATCACAATTTAAGCTTTACAGTATAGATCCCATACTTTTGAACCTTGGATAACATTATATCTATACTGAAAAGCTCAACAAAACAATTAGGATTAGGCTAAAGAAAGTAAGATAAAGGTAAAGATCCTTTCTTAAATAAAATTTTTTTATCTATATGGTGGGTTGTAAACGGTGCTGAGAAGATTTACTAATATCCCCTCAACTAAAGTTTTACAACCCTCTTGAAACAATTAATCTGGGGTCTTTGTTAATTTATTACATCAATGTCCCCAAAATTGCATTGATATGATACACTAGATTGAGATGAAGGAACTTAAGAAGGGAATTCAGATTTCACCTTGGTAAATTTATCAGCTTGAGCTGATTCTACATTACTGAGGGTTTCTGACAATGAAATTGGTTGATTGATCAACAACTTTTTATCAAAGAATTTGGAATAAAACCTTAACTCGCTTCAAACCTCAAAATCTAACAACGCCCCCTTCAAGATCCTGTTGGAGGGTTGTATAGGGCTGTAGTAAATAAACATAATTTCTGTTGACTACTGTACCCAGATTTACATCAATAATGGTTACTCAGAGTTCACATTATGGATAACGTGGTAGGGGCATGATCAAAGGACATTAAGTTTGTTTTGTTGGACTCCTGGTTGATAGTGATAGAACATGACCAGATTTTCCAATTGGATAGTTGGCAAGGCAGGCCTGCTAGCATTAGAGTAGCCTGTTTCCCAAGTTGTAAATATAATTAAACCATTGATTTGCCAGGGCAATAAGTTGGATATTTTCATCCAGTAAGGCCCTTATTTTTAGTTTGGAAATTTTGGGTACAGATAAACCCAAAAAGATTGAAAACTTCTTTCTAGCCAAAGAGCGCGACCATATATGGCTTAAAAGGAGGGCATCTCAATCGTCCCACATTAATTATTTGATTGACTAGTATGATACTTGGAAAATAGTGATTCCAGCGCATAGGATCAGGAGAAGCCATTTTCATAAGATAGAAATTAAATTCCAAATACCACGTTCTACCTCCCCATTGGTAGATGATTATAGGAGATAGTAAAGTTTTGGTTATTATTAATTTAAATGTTTATCACTTGTACTACCTGGGAGTTGAAATTCAGTCCACCGTCCAAAAAATTTAGAAAAGCATGCTGAGTGAAAACAAAATCATAGAGAAATGAGGATTTAGCTTTAGACGTTGCAACTGGAATGGAAGTGCCTCTACCCATTTGGTCAAATGTCCTATGGCTAAAAAATATTTGTGACCATGCAAACTGGTGGGTAATAGACCTACCACATTAATAATGATAACATTGAAAGGGATTGATGGAGATATAACTTAATGTTGATACCTAGGTGTCAGAAATGATGGGATTTGTGCGAGTTTATAGAAAGTTCCTATGCAAGGTAGTTTACAACTCAATCAATGAGGGTTCCATTGATGTGAAAGCCACTGAAATCTATAAAAACAATGAATGCTTAAGTGTGGAACTTAAATAATAAATCCCTACTGATTTCACCGATTTAATTGGGTAAGATTTTTCCATTTTTTTATCTACTGATTCTGTCATATTTTAGGAATGTTTGTGTTGTTCTGAAACCACCTAATTTTGTTACAATGTTCAGGAAAAATCATGCCTTTTTGGAAATGCCGTACCCTGCATTATACCAAACTTTCTACTATAGATATAAAAATCCCTAGCTTTTAATAAATAAAGATATACTGAAAAGCATAATTGACTTTTGCTTAGCTTTGACTAGAGATTTTGCACGCAGTTATCAATGATTTGCCTTGACAACAACTTCAATTCTGCCAAGATATTGCCCTAGAAACAAGAAGTCTTTTAGGAGATCCTGAGTGGTGCTATTATGCTTTTAACTGTGTTGCCTTTGAAGGAATCAGCCTCCAATTATTAAGGAAAAACTCAATACCAGTGCTTTTTACCAGGTCCCTTATGAGGCTACCTGGTGAAGATGTACCTTCACATGAATGATAGCATCAATAGTAGCCCTACCAACATGGAGGAGAACATGACCTTAACTAGATGAGTCAACATCAAAAACCAAGACACGCCTCTTCTGAGCATCTGAGAACTTGAGTTTAGAGCAACGATGACCCTGATTATATTGGCTCCTGAAGAATCTCTTTATCAAATACAGACTGCTGAAGTAGATGAAACTACAGAGGCTTTACTTCTTGGAACATCATCATGGGGGGAATCACAAGTCATAGTCACTACTCACAAGTTGCTTCCAAACTGATGCTTATATATTCCTCACCTAATCTTTCTAGTAACAAAGTAGGAGTGGCTCAGACTAAATAATATCTCCAACTATTTGTTCACCCCGCCATTCATCATTAGATCCAATTATAGATTTGTATCACATGGAAATACTATGGCAATTCAGACTCTTGGAGCAACATCACTATCTACTTATTGAAATGTAGAAAGCAGTTTAAAAATTTGGTAAGGATTCCAAAACGTTATTTTGGATATCTGGAGAGATTTTAATGAGTTACAACACCACCTATCCCAAATTGACAACGGAATAATACTAAAACTACATTATGAACTTGCTCGGAGGATGGCATATGCTACTGCTGACTTATACCAGCGAGTGGAGCACGCTTTGACTGAGCTTATTGACCAAACTACTGAATATTGCAAAATAATAATTCTCAAATCACCTCATTAGCTACTTTAATAAAGCACTTGAGTGAAAGTTCTTTCATTTTTACTGTTCTGGAGATGTAACCAAAAAGGACCTCTTAGCTCTAATGCCACTACTACCCCAAAGGGGAGAAAGGGCCTCAAGGCTGAAGGTCCTCACAGACCACCTGGGACCTCCACATAATTGGGCCCTCTTTTGGTGAAAACAACGAAGCTATAATTAAAGCCCTAGAACAACAACTGCTAATGGTGCTCAAGGAGCATGGATGATATTGACGGGGATTTAATTGATGAAGTTCTAATCCTGTTATCATCACATAACAAAATTGCTTCCTTACACCAAACCTGTTCTTAGTTGATCACTTTTCATAAAACCAATCAGACCCAAAGAATGACAAACCTGAGAAAATGAGTGTTAATCTCAATAAGTTGAGGCTCAATAAGTTACCCTGTTGTCCAAAGTAAAAAGCCAGTCCACCGAGATTTTAAGCCTCTGGTAACTCCTAAGAACCAAATCCATACTCGCTATTGTCAATGAAAGGTACCATAATCACCAATAAGACATGGATTGTTCCAACTTCAAGTTGATAAGGCTATCTATAAATGACCTAGGAACCACTGAGCCAAATGAGTCTGAATGGCCTCCTTCCGAAGCTATTCATTTTCTCATTGAGCCTGTTGGCTTTTTAAACCCACCCTAAAAAGAAGTATGTGCCTGGGACTGAATCATCCAGTTTTATCTCTACATGTATGAAGGTGCAATGAAAGTTGCTGTGAATACCCAAGAGTGCCAGCACATAGAAACTGTCTTGATAGTAAGGCTCAAGGAATTATGATGCCATGTTTAAGGAGTGTACTACTTGGGCTGATTTAAAATAGGCCCTTATCAACGAATATGGAAGTAATATTTCCCTCTCTAATCAAAAACAAGCTTTCATGTGGATCTAAGATGCGGAGAATCAAATATTGAGTTCGCTGAGCAATTTATCATGAAGCTCAGGCCCTTACATTCTGCTATTGAGTTACTTTGGACAATGGCATCGCTGCCAACCTCTCTAAATTTCATCCAAATATGACTCTCATACTATGCTGCAATTTGGTCTGACCAACCATTCGTTTATTTTATTTAAAATGTATTTTAGACAAAGGATTCAATTCCTTAAACCTTGACGTCAGTATCAAAATGGTGAATTAATTTATGATGGATTGACTTGACGTCAATGTCAATCCATTGAATTAAGATATGGTGGATTATATCGCTAAGCGCCCACATTTTTGTATTATTCAAATATCCACTTAGGGTCTATCCCTCCCACCCCAAAGCAATATCCCCAAGTCGCTTACTACCAATGTATGAGGCTTTTTTGGCGTCATAAATTGAATCATTTTTATTATTATATTTCCTCCATCGCCCCGCCAGTTAAATTATTGTTAACAGTTTTCATTAATTAAACGCCAAGACAATGGTTTCTACCATCTACAAGAATAATCATGCACTGCTGGGGTTCCATAGTGTAATTTAATATAATGGAAGTGGAAAATTGATGGGGATCATTATTTTCAACAAGCTTCTAGAAGCTTCTTAATATAAGCCTTAATATAAAATCTCTATTATTTTATTGTAGGATTACTGTCTTCATACAGTTACCTTTAGTTTCTTATACAAAAAGTATTGACCTGTGCAATTTTATTTTGACGCCTAAGCGCCAATTACAACATACTACACTTTTAGAATTTAAATTAGATGTACAAATCAATTATTGATATCAAAGAATCTGTAACGGAGTTTCTTGAGCCAGAAGCGCGCCAAAAACCTAACAAAATGTTAAGTCCTCACAAACATGAAGTAGGACAATTACAGAGATCTAAGCCTCGATGCAACCTTTACTCTTATTGCGGTTTATTTAGTTACCAGTAGGTTGCCTGTTGGAAGAAAAAGGCTGATGATTTAGGAAAGGTGGAGTCAACTTTGGGAGCAGGGCCCTTCTGCTGATGAATCTGCGCCTCATCCTATTTAAATTTCCTTACCACTCTCAATGTTACATTTTATCTAATCCTGATAAAATGGATGTTCTGGACTGTTATATTTAGATATAGTTCTGAATTCCTTTACTCTGCACCTTAAAAGACTACATCATCCAGGAAATCAATTTACCATATTCCCATTTTGGTACTGAGATTACCCATGCTGAGTAGTTGTCCATAATGTGAAAATTCTGGCCATAGTCAAAATCAAATTGCTGGTTAACGTCATTTTCTCTCAAATTGATGAAACAAATAAAGGTCTCACTGAATCAAAACCAAATCTTAGATTAGGTACTGCAGGACCTTATCAAACTCAATCACTTTAGGCCTACTACTCATTACCACAACAGTTTGGATCGCTGTTCGTGTTGGCCTTAGAAAATTGTGCTAGAAAATGATAATTATAACCTTATCATAGGAACACAATTCCTTACTAACTTTGACACTAAAATTAATCATAAGGACTTAAATTTTTCTATCCTAGGATATTAAATTCCCCTAAATGTTAAAGACGCCTATAAAGAGAAAGGAAGAAAGAAATTTAGAATTTTAACATAAACATTCGAATTTATTTGAGCAGCTAGTGTTCCAAACTTTCAGGCATAAAAAACCAAGCTACCTCTTTACAGTGGTGGTGCTCAAGAAGGGATGCCCATATACTCCAATAACCAAGATGTTGCCCAAAATATCAGTTATCGGTGGACACAGGGATCCAAGTTACTATTCCACCAATCACTTGCTGAAAATTCATGGAGATTATAATACAACCCTTTGAGAGCCTCTTACTTGCACCAAAATGCTATTGCTTAATGAAACCCCTAACCATTTTAATGGCTAATTTCGCTGATAAACTCATGCAAAATACCTAAAACCCTCCTTTTGCATATGTTTGGAGACTGCCAGTGATCAAGTTGAATATGTCCAAGGGTGGAGAAACTTATATGTTTTAGGGATCATCTATATCACTACCATTGACAATTAGAAGTAAAGATAGGGACACCCTCACCACTGAACAGCAGCGCCAAGCGGGTGCTATAATTAGACAGATATGCCATATTTTAATAAAGGACAGGATTTTTTTGATGATGAGAGATGTGCAGCATCAAGTGCTTACAGGTGACACTACTCCAATCTTTTCTCGATCCTACAGGAAATCTAAGATGAAGAAGCCAAGGTGACAAAGGAGCTGAAGTAACTCCTAGATACTGAATTACTTAAGTCCTCACAAAGTACATGGGAATCACCATTGTTTCTTATATAAGAGAAGGATGGTGGCCATTGCGTATTAATGGATTACTACATATTGAATGCCATTATTAAAAGGACAGTTACCTGCTACCACAAACATAATTCCCAAAGGCTTCTAGCTGGTTCCAAATCTTCTCTGCAATGGATATCGCTAGCAGATACTGGAATATCAAGCTTGCACCAGAGGATTAGAAGAAACGTGTCCTTATAGCAGTAAAGAGGTGTTCTATAAACCTATTAAAATTAACCAAAGATTATGCAATGCTCTGGCCACCTTCCAAAGGGTAATTGATGGCTTGTTAGGAAAACTCAAAAATGTCATGTATATCAGTTTATTTAGATAAGTGACCATGTTCTCTCACATTTTTTGACCAACACCTCACTAACTTAAAGGAAGTGTGAATGACTCTGCTCTTCTTCGCTGAAGCTTAAACTTTCTGTCAGATTCTGGTGGTTGACATGAAAACAAACACTTTGAAAACCAACAAATCAGGCCAATTATACTCTCAAAGCTTGGGCTAATTATTCTTATTCTCAACTATGGTCAATTAATTTTATTAATATTTGAACTGAATATCTCAATGTCAATTGATAATGATTAGCCTTTTATTAGCTTGGGCCAAATCCTCATCTATTTCAGGATGATTATACAAACAACAATTTGGCATTTGGTCCCAATCAATTGGGAGCAATATTCACCATTTATCTTAAGATATTGTATAGGGTTAAATCCTAAAAATGATCTCTAAAAAATCCCATGGACAGATATAATAATAAGATATGAATCATATTTTTGTAATTAATTTTCCACCATATGGTGAAGTTTATATGTCAATCCAAGTAATTGGCATGATAGCACTTGCACATGGTCCACCCAAAAGAAGAGTATCCAGTGCTATTGATTGAGACGTTCTGACGTCCCAATTAGGGGTACATCATTTACTTTAAATTGACGCCAAATTTCCAAGAAGTCGAATTTTGTCAGCTGAATGATGAAACTTAAATTGGGCTTGTTTTAGGCCAATTTTTCACGTTTGTGTTGCAATCTTTGTCCCTGAAACCTTCACAAATACTAGGGTATTCTGCCAACAATATTCCTAGCAATAATTTATAGTCTTATCAGATCAAGGATAAACTGAGGTGGGAATTAATTATCTGTGGAAAATGCGTGCTCAATATATGGCCAAAAGATGCCCTAGAGGTATAGATACCAGCGCCTGGCATAATGAGAAGTTCATCAAATAATATTATCTAAAAAGATATATTTTATTAATTCTCTTTTTCCTAGTTCTTAAACTTAGTTTTTTATTGAATAGTGTCAACAAGATTTTAAATCAGTTAATCTTCATCTTGTACCTTTGCCTGCCTTGGTAGAAGTTCCTAAATTTGAAGGGAAAATTCACCCAAAATTGATCAGAAGAGTTTTGTTATTTTAGATAAGCCTAGTGAGCTTCCAAATGGTTGTAAAACCATAAGTCACTGGCTAAAATCAAGGATTTGTCAGTCAAACTTTTTCCCCAACATACGTGCAATATTTAATTCATCAAGCGAGAAATTCTTGGAATTATACACTGGCCAAGTTTTATTTATAAATATCATTGAACTTTTTGGCATAAAGTTACTAGGGAAGGGATCTCACTGTTGCAAGACAAAGTGGTCAAAATAGAGAAAAATGACTAAAACATTCAGTTTATGTGTTACTCAGGTTCTTCTTAGGATGATTGTTTATTATTGATTTTTTATAACCCATTTTGACAAGCTTGCCAAACTGCTAACACATCTGCTCCATAAGTAGTTTCCATTCCAATGGAAAAACCCAACAACAATCTTTTTGAAGAACTAAGGAAAGCTCATGCGACTTCACTTGTATTGGTACATCACAGGTTTGTTAAAACATTTATCCTTTTTACTGACACTAGCAACATGGCTGTTGGGCCATTTTGGCACAACTTGATGTAAATCAAGTTGATCATCCTAAAGCGTACTTTAGTAAGACAGTAACACAGACATAGAGGAATTACAGTATAACCAAGCGTGAATACCTAGCTGTATTGCTCTCTATTAAGCATTTTCTCCCTTTCTTATATACGCTAAAGTTTTACAGTGGTTACAGATCATGCCACAAAATAGTGGCTATAACAGATGAAGAATTTGGTTAGAAAATTGCCCGCTGAGCGCTTAAACTCCCAAGTTATGATTTTCAATTGTTCATTGTGCCGGAATGATACATAAAACGCTGATAGATTGTCACAACTACCCAAGTTGACTCTTTATATTTACAAGGAAGATCAAATCAATAACCTATTGGATAAAATTAGGAAAAGAGCTGAGAGTCTCCTAAAGTTCAAAAAATTATAGAAGATGACCAAGTAG
>JAKSZP010016799.1:0-13821 GCA_022478985.1 Massospora cicadina | reverse complement strand
TTCACACAATTACCCTTGACGCCTTCAACGGGATCTTCCACAATTTTAACCAAGCCATCATCAGGTTCCACAGCCATTTGGCTGACCATTTTCAAGCCTGGCTGTTCGGCTCACTCCAACACAAATGGAAGAAACGGATGGGCACCTGGATTCCAATCTGGTTCCTTCGTTATGACATTGAAAACCTCACAGTCTTCATAGGCGGTACACTCTACTAGCCCCGGAGCTGCCATGCCACTTAAGGTCTAGTCGTCCACCACCCATGGCTCCTAGCCACACCCAAGTGTGCCAAGTCATATCTTTTGAGTTCCTTTTTTTGCGCTCTCTTCCCTCTTCTGTTTTCCGTTTTCCTCTTCCCTACATATCGGATGTGTCTGTCCCCTGGTCAGCCTTCCTCAAATAAATAAAAAATGCATGTTCAAAACTCCTTGAACCATCATTTTTGCCCCTGACCATCCATTCTGGGCCTTTGTTAAGGGACGGTGAAAGATCTACTCATCCTGTTTTGAGCTGGACAACTCCAAACGAAAGTGCCCATCCCTTGCTTCTTCCACTAGCCCCGTATTTTCATCTACCAGCCTCCAATCCGCCATCAACTCCACACTTTTTTGGTATGGGGTACAATCCTAACGCCTCCTCTCCCAGAGCCTGCTGCTGCAGCTGCGCCTGCAGCATCCAATCAGGCTTTTCCTCAGCCCAATGCCACAAACACTCTTTCCAATCAAGAACCAGCTTAGATATTAGTTTGCCCTCATGCTTCCTAACCAACAAATCCTTAATTGTATTCTGAAACCCCAAATTATTTCAACCAGAACCCTGAGACTTATTTCGTGATATTGACAAATCAGGTCATATCCTCGTAGGAAACCACTATAAAATTCAAGCATTTCTTAGTCAAAAATATGACGCCTAGCTTCACCCTCATTTATTTGCCCACAGTCAAACGCTGAATCGTTCCATGGTGATCATCAGCTGGCTGTTGAAGCAGCTGCCAAACCAGATTGTTTCCCCCAGCCTAAATCTTTCGCCAAGTCAGTGGAGGTACTTGCAGGAGTGAATCCTCCTCTCAATATCCTCCTCTCAATAAGCCTAGTAAAGATGTGCTGATCCAAACTCATAAAGCTGCCACTTAAGCTATTCAGAAAGTGGGTATGCTAGAGCGGAGCCCCAAAGCCAAGACTACTCTCACCAATATTGTTACGTTTTCTAAACCTCCCCAACGCCTCATGTAAAGCTGAAGCTGCTTTGTCCGTTTATATCTACATCGCTCTTTATGCTGGATGATTTTACAACACATCGCTCATCAAGGACATCTAACCTCATACCGCCGACACCTCAATATATTTACTCTCTGCCTTAGCCCATTTCCTGCTCTGGGTTGATGATGATGCCAAGGATGAGCCCTCTTTCCCTCTCTCATTTTGCCATGGTGGTATAAGTGGTTCTCCATTGTTACACTTGGTTGGTTGCGTTCTTTCTTTGTGTGTTTTGCCCATTTGTTTAAGAAAGTTCATATCATTTTTGGTGTGGTTTTAATTTTTAGTTGCTTTTTGAGCTTTGATAATGTCCATACCTGGTCGTTGTACCTACATAAAATTCAAAATTAATGTATTCTGGTTGGGTAACACAATAGCTAATGCTGAGAAAAACAATAACCAAAACCATAGTGGTAAGGCGCTATAAGCGCCACAGGATATTGCTAATTCAGTCCTGCTGTATGATAGCCCTTACAATGTTTCATATTTGGAAAAAAGACATTAATCCACAAGTTTGGTAAAATAATATGGATTAGAGCGCCACTATTGGTAATGGTCCTCACTATAATTGGTTAATCAAAATGTCTTCATATTTGCACTCAGAGTATAGTAGATATTGTTTACTTGAATGATAGCAGAATCAGTTGCCAAATTTAAAATATGAATGATCTGCGCGTATATGTCTAGATATGGTTCCTTAATGGTACTGATTGGGATGAAAACATGTATATCATCTAATTTCGCTTTTCAACAATTCTTCCTCGTTGTAAGTGTTTCATGCTTTCTCCAACAATTAACAAGCATATGGTCTTCAGCCCTAGATAAAATTTGAGTCAATCGTCCTAGCTTTAGCCCTTGTAATTGCATTGAGATTTTGATATACAATATGATGAAGGGGATCAGGTGAGGTTTCATATGATTAACAGGTCAGATATGTATAATTTTCCTTAAAGTCTATCCGTGGAATTGTTCTGCGTGTGGATCTATGTTATTCCTCATCTAGACAGAAAGAACTTTCCCAATTACTGATTTATTTCCCTCTCTTTAGGTTGAAAAAGAATCACTTGATCATTGCATTTCTTAGTTCGCACATAGAAATGTAATGGCCCATAACTCCGCATTTGTTACAAGCATAGCACAGCTCACGAGGCCTTTCTGTCCTTCAGTGATTTCCACATCTATTCACAAATTGTGAAATCCTTCTTTTGACGATGGTTTTTCACAAATTCTGATTTTGACTTTATTGAGATTTAAAACTTCATTTGCTGCATCAAAAATTGTGACAAAAACACTCAGATATTCTATCATCTAGTAGGTAGAAGTGTTGTTGGCTTATTCCAAAACGTTACTTAATGTAATTTTATATAATGTAGGAGATTCGTTTCCAAGAAATTCAAGAGACAAAACCACTCAACATCTATGCCAGCAAGGATTTTGCCTCATGGTAAAATTGGTCAGCATTGGCTCACAGAATTTCATCCTTCCTATAAATTCCTATTATTTCTTGCTTTTGGCTGGTTATTTTCTCAGAGCTACCAAATTCTTTCATAGTTGCATCTTTATAATCAATATATGACCAACTAACTCTCTGGAGCTGGGGTAACATCAAAATTCTACAGTTGGTGTCCATGCAATTGGCCACATTACCACTTTTATCATAATCGGTGGATCTAAACATAGTCATATTATTTTATTAAAAAGAATGCTTAGGCATTATCCCGGTGGAATGTTAATAATTTTGGGTAGCACAAAAGTCTTCAGTAATTACAGGCTCTATTATAGTCCAATAAACATAAATAATAATTCTAGATTGATTGTGGTGGTTTTTGGTTCATTGCTGAGAGGGCAGCAAAAGCACCAGGCATAATTCTTGGGGACTTTCAAGTTTCTATTTATTACTTTATTCATCATATAATTCATATTTGCCCAATTTGGTCTCCAATTTGGGAGCTGGTACATTTAGAATTCCCATAAAGTGTAAATGTTTTAAAAGCTTTAAATGCTTCTCATATAGCGTGAATTCTCCAACTTCAGTTTTTAATGCAACCTTTAACAATAATAGTCCTTGGTAACATTGATGAGTTTCTTCTCTACCTCAGAAATATTCCCATATATGTCATTGTTGGTTTTGCATTAAGGTTAGTTATTCTTCCGCTGGTGCTTTCCATACTTCGAAATTTGTTAGATAATCATGTGTTTCTAATAATAGTGTATTTTGGTTGACGGTCACCAGTTCCTTTTTTATAACTTCAGGTTTTCTCTTTGGACGGATGGCACAGTATTTATAATTTCTTGTTCCTCTATACTTTGGAAGACCCAACTAGCACTATAGTGAGAACCAGTTGTAAACTTTTTTACAGCTTACTGAACAGGTTCTCACTGACGGAAAAACAAAGGAGAGTGCTAGTTGTATAGAGATAACTACCATATCTAGTGTTCTTTATATTTGGTTTTAACATCACTCAGGTATACTCTTACTGGTTTCTTGAGAAAATAGAGAGGGTAAATTTAACCCTTCAATTCCTCAATAGAAATACATTTATAGTAATATTTAAAAGGCAAAGTTTTTCTTTATTTGATTCAAAGGGGATTTTATATTTAGATCAGTGCTTACCTCTTTGGTTTGCACCTCAACATAAATGGCATACATTTCCAACAAACTTATTTCTTAAGAATCATGCCTCAAATGGAATAACTCTTACATTACCCATACATTTAGTTGATATCCATTGTCAGATATTAGATCATCAAACATGGTGGGAATTATATTGATCAATCGACTTTTATGAGAGAATTAATGACTAGACCCAAGAAGGTGGTTAAAGAAGTCCATCAACTAATCATATGGAAAATCCAGATAGTCAATAAGGCTAAAGTTGATACTAGGAAAATTCTACCAACTTTCGCTAAAAATACCCCAAGGTGAAATCATGCTTAATCTAAATGGAGAATCAATAAAATGTCAGGCGACCATTGCACTAGGTGGCACACAAAGCAGTAGATTAAGATTACCTGAAAAAGGGTAAGGATCAAGAATCTATCCATAATTATCCTATATTATACCAAGTTTTATCTGACTTAGTACATTAGACATACCTTTTCCCCTTAACAAAAATATGCTACAAAGGCATTGTACAATATGCATGCATTGCCTGATAAAGAACCTCCCATCTGGATTTCCCCTTCATTAATTTTATTTACCCTTTTCCTTATAGGTTTATATCTGTTAAAAGTAATGTATAAAAATCCCTATTCTATACTAAAATAAAGTTGTCATTATCTTTATATCTCTTTTTGGTACTTTACTTATAAAAATCCTTTCTCTGTACTTACCATATGATGGATACTTTAGTTGACGGAACCTAAGCGTGACTTGTATCCTCAATAAGATATACTTTTCATAAGTAACAGATTTCTTCAAGTATTGACTGTTGGGCTTCTTGGGAACAGCACCATTGAGTCACAAAAACAGAAGCCAACAGCCTGAGAAAAACGGTGGATCACCTTCACCATCATTACTACTGGGAACCAATAATCTACAACGTGTCAGATTATTTATCCTGTTGTGTGGAATGTCAACTCCACATGCCCTACAAGAATGTGATGGGGTATTGGCTAGTGCGCCCTATATTTGCATGTCACATAGTGTCAATTGATGTGATGGGACCATTATGTCAGTACTGGGGGATTAAAGTAAGTAATCATTGCAATAGACCATCTGACTAGATGGGCGTTAGGATTTTTGCCTACCTTTCCAGCCTCTTAGGTTAACTGTTGAATCGCTATGGGATAAGTCCCAGAAGAGTGAATTGTACTCAGTTGACCCCAATTTTGAGTTGATAATGCTTGAGTATTTGGATAATTCGCCAAGTTCAGATCCATCAGGGTTCAATCTGAGTGAATGCTTAGAATTTTTGTTGGGCAGACTTGCCAATGAAATGGGACATCTGATAGTTAATCAATGATAAAAGGAAAGAACACAGAAGAAACCTTCTGTGTTGGTGGAAGAAGCACAGAATATCACATAACAGAACTCTAATTGATTTCTCAGCACATTGATAATTTTTCACATATCAGTAATAGAAATTTATCCAGCCAAAAGTATATTTATTCTTTGTATTTTTCATAGAAATCTTCACACAAACAAGAAGAAGTTTAATATATAAACAAGAACAAACTTTGTGCTTTATGGGATTATATTAATAACAAAGAAGCTGAAGAAAGCTGATGCAGAAGAAGAAAAGAAGATCTGTCTCAGAGATTATGCTGATAGAGCTGAATGAAGAGATCAACAAAAGTTGACATTATCCAGGAGAATGCTGAACTAGCAATAATGGATACAAGAGAATATAAATGGACACAGAAAAGCTGAGAGGGATCTCTGAGGAGAAGAGAAGAGCTGAGATTAAGCAGAATGACATCAAAATGTTCACATAGCACATTTTTATTACCATAAGCTTCTTAGTAATCAATCTGAGTGAATGCTTAGAATTTTTGTTGGGCAGACTTGCCAATGAAATGGGACATCTGATAGTTAATCAATGATAAATTATTAGGTGTACCAATTAGGATCAGTTGGGTTTCATCCATAACCAATTAAGAATTTTTTAGCAATTATGAGGCGAGTGATGCCACTTGCAACTTGTAAATCAATCAATTGGTTCACAACCTGTCATAATGGATAAAAAATGTTTTACCTAAGCAGGTTGCTAGCCAAATGTGGTTGTTTCACTGAGATTGAGTGGGAAACGTTAGGGACAAGTTTTCTGGCTCTTTCTATTTTAGGTCTTATGAATGTCCGATTAGAAATTCTAACCAGATGGAGAAGACCATCAGTGGTGAGACGTCAGAGGGAAGTTCCTTGGCAACGGCTGCCGTTTCAAGGCTGAGGCGCCAACCAAGGAGTTGGGCACTAACTTCACCTCTATAAATTCCCTAACAATTAAATCTATAAAAATATTTTTCCTATTGATAGAAAAAGTTCTTCCATTTGGGACATAAGTTCTATTCATCTGCAGTAAATCATTGTTGTTGTATACAATAATTATTAACTCTTCTGTAATAGAAAAGAGTAAGGATGGAAGATCCTTAGAGGAGATGAACTAGAAAGTTATCTCCGCAGACTTAGCATGAGAGAGAAAGGCCAGAAACCTCTGAATATGAGAGTGGATCAAGTTAGACGGATAAGGGAAGAAGTCCCATAGTTGACATCAACAGTATTTTGTGGATATTTACAGGTCTAGCGTTGGACCATATTGGGTTTATCTATGCAACTACAGATAGTAGTTGTCATACTTATATCATTCATATATCTTGTATTACTATCAAACTACGCAAATCGCGCAAGTATAGAACTTGTGTAATTAGATTTTGTGAGCTAGCAATTGGTGAAGAAGCAGGATTGTAACATTTGGTACTCATGAGAAAAGTAGCCCTTTCCAATTTTTAACAATGGGTCAAACTCCAAGCCTTAAGTTAATGGCATGGCTTGAAAATGACATCATAATGTGGACAAACATTGAACTAAAGCCGCATGTCAAGAGGCCAATAATGTGATGTTGGTAGGCCTCCCTGACCTCAAACATAACTTGGATCAGCTCTGGGTTAAAGCGAGGTATGCTCAGGAAGTCCTAGGGATGTTAGAGAAGTTTGGCCCTGTATAACAGCAGGTGCATTAAAACAAATAAGCTTTTTGATTAACAATAATTGTTTGCTTAAGTTTCTCAGTAACGAGATCTCAAACCCATTCTGTTTTCAAAATTATCAGCTCTGGTCAGCTTCTCCTCTAATTAACAATCCAAGTTTGGTCAATTATTAAGTATAGTTTACTGTCTGATGGAATCACGTGCTTATTGATGCACCTTAGCTTAGCACTTCTTCCATTGATTTGATGTTCCCCCAAAATTACCTAAAATCCTTTTCTTAGGACAAATCTCTCTTGATGGTTGACTTCCCTCATAATAAAACCCTTCGCTAGTACACTTTTTATATATATATTGTCATGGATGAACCTGTGCGCGGACCTCTTTAAGGAAGTCTCATGCAACATTAACCATTTAATTTTAACAATTGTAAATCTCTCCGCTTGTGCATCATTGGGCTGCCCAGGTTCCCTCCAACCTGTGCCGCCTATACACTCCCACTCTGAGCACCGCGGGGATATGAACATCACTTTGGTGTTCATTCTACCTTGTTTTATTTAACCGAAGTAAGCTGACCAGGGGACGGACATTACCATATACATGTGAAACTAAGAGAATAACTATCAAAAATATAAAAAATTGGGCACCCCAGGTACTCAAGTTACCCCTGTTGCCAGCGGGAATGCAAGGTATGGGGGGTTGGTGCGCTACTCTAAGGGGGTTTCCCTGCTATGGAGCAGGTGTGAAGGAAAGGGTCTGTGTGGAGGAACCAGAGTGGGAATCATGATTCTATGAGCGCTTTTTGTCTTGGTCTCATATATCCATAGAGCCAGGCTTGGAAGTGCTCTAGTAAGTGGACAAGGAATCTGATGATAATCCCATGAATGGTTGGGACCGTGCCCTTGAATGCATCTAATGCAATTGTGTGTATAGTCCACATTGCAATGGTATTATTAGGGAGCGGAGGGTAGATGGGATTGGTGACTCAATCTGGAGCGCGAAGATGCTCTTTGATATTGAGAATTCCTGTTAGCTTTGAATCTTGAGCAGGCGTGCGACTTCCTGCCATATAGCTTTGGTTGGGGGCATGTTTCACGGCGGTGATGTAGGATCCCTCCCCTCCACATACTGCACATGTTTTGTGGAGGGAGTTGGAGCGGTCCGTTGTCCTATAGGTCCTTCTCAGACAGCGCCAGGCGTTTGCTCTTATCCCTGGCTGTAGGAGTGGGTGGTGTGTCATTTTTCACATTGCTTTCTGTGTAGTTAAATCATAGGGAATGTCCAACGTGTATCTAGGTATTCTATCCTAGCTATGTTTGGGGTTGTTGCGAGCATATCCCTTTGGGGTGGTTTTCTGGGTTTCTTAATTTGAATTGGGGGCTGGGTCTACCCCTTCCCTGCATAGTATCTGTGTTCTCTATGGTCCATCCCATACGGTGGATAGTTTGGAGGATATGTTTGAAATGAGGAGGTTCCATGTGGACCCGTTGCAGTAGGATGTTTGGCAAGGTATGAAAGTAGTCTGGGTGGACTATGTGGGTTGGTTAATTTGAGCGCCTGTGCAAAGTTAGTCCTTGCTGCTCTGGACCAATGTTGTTGCGGGAGGTCTGGAGCAAAAATTTCCTTTATCCAGGTACCTAGGATGTGATTGGCGAGGCTTTCAAAATCTATAAGTCCCATGCCGCTGCTTGAGCGAGAGCCAAATAGTGTTTCCATCCGTGTAGGAGGGTGAGAGCCAGGCCACAGCAGCCCTGGATAAGCGCGCGAATTGAGGTTATAAAGGTAGGTGAGAAGGCTATCGCATGGGCCTGGTACCACAGTATTGGGAGGATGAGCGAGTTAGCAACTGTAACTCGTCCTGTTAGTCCTGGGGTTCTCCCTTGAGGGAGGCTACGCGTTTGGATACCAGTTGTAACAGGTTACTTTCCATTCTCATTAGCATATCCCCCTGATTTTAGCCAGAACCCAAGGTGTTGGACAGGAGTGGTAGTGGGAGGTGTTGCAAAGGGTAAAATGATTGGGTTCTTTCTTTGAGTGTTGGTAAAAGGTTCTGATGTTGTGGCCCAATTGTTTGTATATTTGCCTAAGAGGATGATTTCTGTCTTCCTTTTATTGAGCGATGCATTGCTCACCTTGGAGTATTCCTCTAGCGTGCGTTCCAGCTGTTGGGCATCTTCATTGTTTGCTATACCTGCTACGCAGTCATCTGCAAAGGCCAGTATCTTGACTGTTGGTTGTCCTTGTGCGGTTATCCCCATGAGACGTGAGTCAATTACTCAGAGGAGTGGGTCAAAGCTGAAATTATATAGCAGTGGGCTGAGGGGATCCCCTTGTTTGAGCCCCCTGTGTGGTTTAATCTTATTTGTTAGGAATCCAGGGCCACATACAGCCATGGTTGCAGATTCTGTTAGGAGCATCGCCCTTTTTTGAATCTTAAAGGGAGTTTGAAGGCATGTAGACATTCTTTTAGGTATGGCAAGCTAACACGGTCATACGCCTTTTCTTGATCCAAGAAGACCAGGGCACCAGTTGCTTTGGATTGGCAAATATTTGCAACAGGGTGAATGTTGTTCCAGATTGAACGCCCTGGTATAAACCCAAACTGGTTGGGTGACAGGACGTCAGAGGCAATTGCGCCTATTCTGGCTGCTAAAATTTTCGTTATAATTTTTGTGTCAGTATTGAGAGTGCAATTGAGCGCCAGTTGGCCAGATCCAATTTGTCACCCTTTTTATACAAGGTTATGACATATGATTCATGGCCACCAGGTAATAGGCGTGTTTTTAACAAGCTCTGGTTCATAGACGCCAATAGGAGGGGGCGATTTGTTGAAAATATTTTTATTAAAATTCGTAGGGTATCCCATCAGGCCCTGGGCATTTCCTACGTGGTGCACCGCGAATTGTTTCCCAAAGCTCCTCCCATGTAATAAGGGATAGTATAATGTAATTTGGTGTTGTACTTTGTATCTTGGCAGTTTGAATAAATTTTTTAATTTTTTGTGAATTTGTTGGTGTTTCGCTATATACTTTGGTGTGATAGCGGTGTACTTCCGCCTTGACCTCCTCAGGGTCAGTTGCCACGGTGCTGTTGGTCTTGCGGACCTGTGTGCATGTGGGCTGGTTTCTGCGGGAATGGAATTGGTGGAAGAATAATGTTGAACAGGTTTCGCTTTCCTTTATGAACTTACCTTTGTTTGATACTTTGATTCTGTGTTGGTGTTTGAAAATGAGATTGTTAAGTCGGGCTGAAATTTCTGCCCATTTGCATCTCCAGTTAGGGCTATAGCCAGATCTCAGAGTATTTATTTCCAGGTGGTCTAGTTCCACCAAGGTACACTTGATTGTGGCCATGTCCGCGGTGTGCTTACATGATGCAATATGTCAGGTTCTGTTAATTAAATCCTTTTTGAAATTTTCCCATGTTTCAATGGGACTGAAGTGAATGGGGCTGTGAATTCTGGGTTCGTAGCCTTATTTTTGACCTAGTTGGATATCTTGGGTAATTTTAAATTTTCTGGGTGAAGCTTTCTCCAAGGCGACACCTGTGTGTGGGATTGGGTTGGCGCTAACTGCACCGTAACTAATCGGTGGTCAGAAATATTGATTTTTTTGTTGTAAATTTGGAGATTCTTGAGTGGTGGGATTGCAGGATGAGGGTGTGGTCAATACGACTCATTGATATGATCACTTGCTCACATAAGTTGGGTCTTGTCATGTGGGGAAGGATTGGTGAATTGGGGGGAAGAGCATCCTGTAAGCCAAGAGATGCCTTCATTGTGCGATATTCAATGTGTCCAGGTGGGTATCCCCTGGGATTAGGCCATCAATCTGTATTGGGGTTATCCCAGCAGTTGAAATCGCCTAACATGATTATATCTGGTGGGAGGGTGAGAGTAGGAATGTTTTCAAAAAAAAAATTCTCTCAGTTGCAGTGCACGGTGCGTAGATAAATGCTAATGAAATTATTTCATCTTGGCGTGTGATTGTTGCTAACAGGACTTGACCGTGCAAGTGTGATGATGAGTTTGTAATTTTAAATTTTTGTTGTTTTGGACTATCACCCCACAGTGAGACGTCCATACTGATTGTGATGGTGCGACCCTGGTTGACCAGGATTCTTCTTCCCCTTGTAGGCAGTGGGTTTCTTGGATGGCCAAGATGTCTACAAGAGGTTTTCACAGGAATGCCAGCTTTTTGGCTTGGGACATATGAGCCCTGGCTCCCGCGATGTTTAACGTCCCTATTGACACTGAGGTGCCCGTGGCGCCTCAGGAGCAGTTGGGAGGACCCTCTGGTCCTATCCCACCGCGGCTCATTTTGGCCATGCTCTGCGTCTGTACTCCAACTCTTTCAATGCCATTGTTGGTTCCCTTGATCTGACCTTAATGATTCAAGTGAATTGCAGTTTTTTGCATTTGCATCAACTTTTCCCGCACAGGTCTCATGTTGATTTGATGCGGATTGTTGATTGGATTTTATATTTTTGAGGTTTGACTTTGTTGCATTGTGCACTGCATTTTTGCTAAATTGTAGTTGTATTGTTCCTCAGTATGTGCATGACTGATGAAGCTTTGTGGCTCAGTCCAGCTACTGTGAAAATTTTTGACTTGGGCATATTGTTCTGATTGGTTGGTTCAGTGAATATCCAAAATTCCTCCTGAATTTGTCCGGGGTTAATGGTGGACTCCGCATGTGCTGCCGCTTCAGCCGCTGCTCTCTTGCAGGCTTTTTGTGCTGCTTTACGTTGTTTACTTGTAACTGGGTCCACGATGGAGTATAGTCCATCTTAACCCCAGCGGAATGGGTGGTGGCCATCAGTCATTTTGGCGAAAGTTTCATTATCTTCATCCATAGCTTCTTCATAAAAATCATTTTCCATTAAGCCCTATTTCACAGGGCATGCATGTTCCTTGTGGCCCAGTGAGCCACAGTGGTTGCAAATGGGTGGTGCGCGTTCCAGTGGAACTTGGAATGCAGCTGACTGGCCCCTCATCTGCAAAGTGAAATTCTGCTGTGCGGGGAATTCTGGATAAACTTCTTCCACTTCTGGGAAGGGGTTGATTACAGCGATAGCTTTGCCCATGCACAGGTCAGGCATTAAGCAAAATTGCTGTAATTCAAGTTGTTGGATTTCTCCATAGGCCACGAGACCTTTGTGGAGCTCCTCCTCGAGTACCTTATGAGGAAGGTTGGTGGGGAGCGAGTCAAAGGAGATGAACAAAGTTTTCACTTTGTTCCATATGGTGCGCGCGGTGCACACAATTTTTTGCCCTTGGGGAGGGCAATTTCCAAACAGACTTTTGCTGCGGCATCAGCTTCATTGGCTGTTTTGAAACCAATGTCAATCCAGCTGCAGCCCATGTTGTTGGTGGCTACATACACCGCGTGAGGGAAAAGTAAGGGCTGTGCCTCACATGTTTTCTCCCACACGGTCAGTGACTCATCCCCAAGGAAGAGTCTGATCCCATGCTCCACCTTTAACAAAGGTTGGTTGAATCGAATGTACATGTATTGCACGTGCTTTACAGTAAATACCATAAACCCAGATGGTGTCTGAGTTTGAGATTTTTTGTGGATTGGGTTCCTGGTCCCCTCCAGGGCGTTTCTTGCCCTTAGTTGCACCGTTAAGTGCACTGCTCGCTGTGACGCTCGCCCATGTTGTACTATTTTTGTTATTAAAGTCGCCCATCTTTCCTGTTTGTGATTATCCAAATTTTCTGTTTAAATCGAATTGTAGTAACTAAAGTGATTGTCACGAGAAAAAAATCTTCATTCTACCTTGTTGTTAGTTTAATTTTGGTTTTTCCATCTACTGATAACCACCCTCGACCTAAGTTATTACAGCTCAAGCACCCTCTGCGGGGCTCTAATAACTTTATTACTAATGACTAGCTCCTTGGCATTGGCCCTGTGCACCATGCACTACCACGCTGGGAACATGAGAGTTATAGACACTCTACTTACATTAGCTGACCAACCTCTTTACTTTATATGCATGAACTTTTCCATGTGAGACTTTCACAAAGTGCAAAAGGTGTGTTCCAGTTGTTGGCCATGGCCAAGGTAGGGCTAACCACTCTTTACTCATTTCCTGAAGGTTAAAGCAACTTGGCATTATCTTTACTACCTCCAACTGGAATGTACCCACCTTTCTTGCTCATACCTCGTAGATATAGACACTTTGCAATCTGAGAGTCATAATTCCCTAATTTTCCACTGAAAATAATTAAACTGACTCAAATAAATTGGTTTTTCTTTGGCACCAAGTTCAGATGGTGTAGATGGGATCCTTATTGATGAGCCTGGCAGTGATGGCCTTGGATAATGCTGGAAACCTATTGCCAAAATGGGAATAGGGTTGTTCACAACCAAAAACGCATTTTTTATTTATTAATACGAGGATGGCTGACCAGGGGACAGACACATCTGATATGTAGGAGCAGGGAAAGCGGAAAACAGAAACGGGAAGAGAGCGCAAACCAAAGGAACTCAAAAGATACGACTTGGCACACTTTGGTGTGGCTAAAGGCCACAGGTGGTGGGTGACTAGACCTTGAGTGGCATGGCAACTCATGGGCTAGTAGGGTGTACCGCCTATGAAGACTGTGAGGTTTTCAATGTCATAACGAAGGAACCAAATTGGAATCCAGGTGCCCATCCGTTTCTTCCATTTGTGTTGGAGTGAGCCGAACAGTCAGGCTTAAAAATAGTCAGCCAAATAGCTGTGGAACCTGATGATGGCTTGGTTAAAATTGTGGAAGATCCCGTTGAAGGCGTTAAGGGTAATTGTGTGAATGGACCATATTGCAATGCACACAATTAGAGCCCTCAGTGTCTGGGGGATAGGTGAGGCCATGTTGAGTGCCATGATATCGCAGGATAGTTGGAATTTGGTTGTAGGTGATTGTTGAAACAAGTGCA
>JAKSZP010016798.1:0-13872 GCA_022478985.1 Massospora cicadina | reverse complement strand
TGACCTTCGCTTCTCATGTGCCATCACCTGTTAGTAAAAGAGAGAGCCAAGAAATAACTGGGCTGTTAAGCCTGTGTCTGAACACCCCCAACAGTGGATCCATTTTACAAGGCAACGCTCTACCTTTTTGGGAGTAATACTAGGGAATTGGGGAGAGTCTTTGGGGTTTTTGAGAGGGTGAAAGAGAGTGCAGGGTGTTTTCAGCATTGTTTGCACTTTATCACTGTGTGAGTTGAGCTAAAAAGGTCCGCATTATATTCTTTTAATATTTAAGGGAGAACAAGTTGCTATTTATGAGTTTTAACAGTAATACAAACTATGAAACTTCAATATAAAATAAGTAAGAACTCGATTAATAAGATAAGTCTATCCTGCTTTTCTTTCCCGTTATTATCACTTTTAGTAACATGATTCAACACAATTTATCTGAGATTGACAATCAACCTGGAATATGAGCAAATTTGTCTGCAACAATACCAGTTGAGCAAAAGTGGCCAGCACAAAAGGCCCGAAGCCCTACCAACCCACTGGGGAAAAACGCCCTGGCAGAATGTTGACACACCCTCCCACCAAAAAGGGTGAGTACAGCGCTACACCCAGATTTTGCAATTCCTGCAAAAAATGGGCGCATATACCAAAATAGAACACTCTCAACCCTTGTCCTCCCTTGAGCATGGCCTTAGAATTATGGTTGGTGATACTTCCCTTGAATCATGGGAAAAATGGGGGAGGCCTTCTCTGCAACTTTCCCAACCACCATCTCGGTAAATTAAAAATCTACACAGAGGATGGGTGGACGTCAGGTTCATGTCCGCGGAAGAAGTGGCAGAAGCAGCGAAAATTAAAATCTCCATAAAAATCAACAATGAAGACCACACCATCCACACAGTGTGCACGCGATAGAATGAGGCAAACGACCTATTCATCATATTTGACTGACTCCCAAGAACTGTGTACTGTGATATCCTCACGGATGAACTCCATGGGGGCCTCAAAGGTTATGGAGTAATCAAACAGTTCGAATTTAAAAATTCCCCCTCCTGCCCCACCTGTGCACAGGAAAGGCAATAGCCATTATTGAACCAGATCAGGACGCAGCAGAGGACATCACCCTCATTCCCCGCATGGTGACCATCAACCTCCCCAATGGCAGCGTATCTCGCCCCTTCTGTATCACACCAGAACACACCCCACCTATCTGCGAATTCTGCTCAGCAATAGGCCACAAAGACCATGCATGCCTCGTCAAGTGTGGGATTGAAGCACCGGAATTTTGTGAGGACAATATGGATGAAACAAGCCCAACTTTTGGCAAAATTAAGTAATCCACTTTTTTCTTCTATTGGGGTGAAAGAGCCAATATCACTTTGGTCGAGCCTGTCTCAAGCAAGGACTGCTGTCACGCACAGACTGCCCGCAAGCAGGCTGCAAGTTCTGCTGAGACCCAAACTCACGCCACAATTTCCACGGAACAAATTCAGGTGGATGCCATGGCAGCACAGCGGAATAACCAATCAGATTCCCCACATAAAACCCAACACAACCAAAAGACGAATTTTTTGGACACAACCAATCAAACACCTCCAACCAAGTGGGAGCAGATCCACATTGCACCACTGGGGATCCTCCCAGCCAATCTCATGTGATAGACGATGATATGGAAGACCACTTTAGCCAATCACAATGTGACAACACCTATGCACAGGACCAAACCACTTCAAATCCTAGTTTCTGCCCATCAAACCCACAGGCAAGCGGCAAAAAAGAATTTGCTAATGGGGAAAAAGCTAACCCACGCCAGACCCAAAATCCACGGAGTAATCCAAGCCAGAAGAAACTGAACAATGCCAGCACCAGGGCCGCCAATCAACACACTGGAACCAATCTGGCTAGTTGACCCCATACTCGCAGTATGACCTGCAATAAGGAACTGGATGACCTCAGTGGGTCACCCCAGCGTTCCTGATGTGCAGACCACCGCAATCAATATAGGGACGCTCAACATCGCGGGAGCCAAGGCCCCCACATCCCGGGCCAAAAAAATGGCTTTCCTGCACAATAACCTCGTGGACATCTTGGCCATCCAAGAACCCCACTGTCCACCGGGGGAGGAGGAGTCATGGTCAACCATGATCCTTTTGGCCAAATCCTTTTGGACATACCATTGTGGGATGGTAATTTGAACAAACTGTAACCCTCCAGTAAAAATCCAAAGCACATCCTCCCACCTGGAGGGATGGCTGCTCCTAGCGGACCTCAAGTGGAACGGAGAAAACTTTGCTGTGGTGTGTGTATGCCCCAAATGATCCAAATGACTGCCAGAAAATTTTTCCAATATCCTCTCAATCCATTTCTCTGAGGAAACGTTTTTCGCGGGAGATTCCAACTGCTGGCTTAACACCAAAACTGACCGCTGGCCCCAGTCTAGGGCTATACCCTGCAGCCACATGGAACTATGCATACTAAAGGCAACGTTGGGCCTATGCGACACCATCCCCAAACAAGCCCCCACCCTATCCAACATGATGAGGCCCCACCACAACAATAACCAGCTGGTCTCAATGACCCAGATCGACCTGATGCTCACCCTTATAGACTTCCAGCACCGAGTATCAAACTTTACAACAACAATTATCCCTTTCTCCGACCATCAAATGGTCTCAATAGTGCTATTGTCCTCAGAAAAATATGAAAAACCACCAACCTGGCACAGAGTTCGCCCGAGCACCATCCACCTTCTGGAGCCTAAACTTTGGATCGAGATGGTACTAATAACACAGCAAGAAAGACAAACACCTGATGGGAATCCTATCGCCAAGTGGGAAGTACTCAAGGCTTGTGCAACCAAGAAAGCCTGCCACCTAAACTCAAGAAAAACAGCCGCAATGTCCATGACAATCAACAAGGCTATCATACAGCTTCAACACTTAGAAAACAACACACCTCGTGAGAGATACACCCCCCAATGGGGCCGCCTGTGGTTCCAGCTATCAACACAGGTAAAATCCCTCTTTAGGAAACACCAGCATTATACCAAAGTGTGCTATAAATCAAAATACATTTTATATGGAGAAACTCACATGGCCCAATTTTTCCGCCATTTTTTAACAATTTCAATGTCAGCGACCTGCACACAGATCCGCCAAGCAGATGACACAATGGCATCTACACCATCAGAAATATCAGCTGAATTACACCGATTTTACACTGACCTGTACACGTCGGATTTCGCATCACCTAACAAAATTGAAAAAATTCTATAATCCACTAATATTGACACTATAGCTGGCCAACCAGACCTTGCAGCACTCATAACTAAAGATGAACTATGGGAGATAATAATATCAACCCCACGCAACAAGTGCCCTGGGCCTGATAGCCTCTTATATGAATTTTTCAAAAAATATTCTAAACATATCGCACCAATAATACTAGCAACCATAAATAAGTGCCTGAAAAACACATCCCTTCTACCTGGTGGCCAAGATGCATATGTGGTCACACTTTTCAAAAAAGGAGACCAGGAGAATCTAAACAACTGGCGCCCAATTGCTCTCACCAATACTGACACTAAAAAAACTAACTAAAATTTTAGCCAAACGTCTGGGTTGCATTACTCAGACAACCCTCTCCCCCCATCAATTTGGATTCATCCCAAATCGCTCCATTTGGGATAACATCCACACAATTGCGAACATCTGCCAAGCTAGCACCACAGGCGCCCTTGATTTCCTGGACCAAAAGAAAGCATACGACTGAGTACACTGGGGATATCTAGAACAATGTCTGAAGTCTTTTAACCTACCACCCCGCTTTATAAACTGGGAGCTCCTCCTAACGCGCTCAGCCAGGTTTGCCTTCAGAGGCCCAGGTTTCCTAACTGACACCATCACCCCCAAAGGAGCCTTAAACAAGGTGACTCACTTAGCCCCCTACTATACAATTTTACCCTTGACCCTCTCCTCCGCATTGCAAACTCAAAGCTCACCAGAATTAGGTTGGAGGGACAACCACCAACCAAAATGCTAACCTTCGCTGATGACTGCGTTGTTGGAGTCTCAAGCAATAGGGATGCCAGGGTGATTGAACGCATTATTCATCAGTATGATTCAGTGAGTAACGCCATGCTGAACAAACAGAAAACAGAGGTAATTATAATGGGCAAATTCAGTTCAAACTGGGCCCCACCCCTCCACCACCACACAAACCAACCAACCACACAACAACAATCCAAGCCAGTAAAACCACTGTGCTTACCCTTTGCACACCACCCTGCCACCAACCCAGTCCGTCATCTGGGCATATGGATCGAAGCAGGTGGATATGCACTTGACATTATAGAAACCAACATTTTGGACAACATCACAAAAAGAATGACATGTATGCGGAGGAGTAAAGACAGCCTAACCGGAAGAGTTGTGTTAGCCAACACCCTGATACTATCAAAGTTATGGTTTGCTGCCCACGCGATCCCCTTCTCCGCCAATTTTACCAACGCAGTCTACAAGATCCTGCAAAACTGGCTTTGGTCTGGTTACCGCGCACCTGTCAGGATGAGGACCATGTATGGCCCACGGAAGAGAGGCGGGATGGGGCTGCTCAACTTCACGGAAAGAGCAACGCAAATCCTAGGCTCATGGATAGCCTCCACGACGTCACCCAACCCACCATCATCCCTCCCACTGGGCCAAGGCAGCCCAAACCAATTTTGCAAAGGCACTACATATGAGGTCCCCCTCCAACCCGGCAACCCTGATGAAGTACCTTGTAACACACCCAAACGCCACTGGACCGCACAACACCAATTGGTATTTCAAACACATCCTATACAACCTAAGACAAGGGATTTGAGCTTCTCCTATGCACAGCAATCCGAAGACATTCACCCTCAAACTGGATATGTGCAACTCCACAGAGGACAAACGGTGTCTAACGTACCTGCCCCATTACCACCCTTTCCTCTGTCCAGGATTGACTACCTAGACCACCAAGACGTCCCATATGACTTGCACACACCAAAAACAGGTGTGGAACCTCGCCACCTGCCCCCTCCTATCCCCACAAGTGTGCTCCACAATGTGGCGATACATGCGCCATACATATAGAACAGCTGACCGTACTTTCTCAATGTGTAAGACATGCGCCATCTGTGGCGGACCCAACACACTAGCACACCGCCTGGAAGAGTGCCCGCCATCTGCGCATATCTGGGCCAACGTGATGTACTTGTTTCAACAATCACCTACAGCCAAGTTCCGACTATCCCGCGATATCATGGCACTCAACATGGCCTCACCTATCCCCCAGACACTGAGGGCTCTAATTGTGTACATTGCAATATGGTCCATTCACACAATTACCCTTGACGCCTTCAACGGGATCCTCCACAATTTTAACCAAGCCATCATCAGGTTCCACAGCCATTTGTCTGACCATTTTAAAGCCTGGCTGTTCAGCTCACTCCAACACAAATGGAAGAAACGGATGGGCACCTGAATTTAATCTGGTTCATTCGTTATGACATTGAAAACCTCACAGTCTTTATAGGCGGTACACCCTACTAGCCCATGAGTTGCCATGCCACTCAAGGTCTAGTCACCCACCACCCGTGGCTCCCCCAGCCACTACAAAGCGTGCCAAGTCGTATCTATTTGAGTTCCTTTGTTTTGTGCTTTCTTCCCGTTTCTGTTTTCCGCTTTCCCTGCTCCTACATATTGGATGTGTCTGTCCCCTGGTTGGCCATCCTTGTATTAATAAAAATAGATTAATAAGATAAAACAGTTACTCAAACCCCTACCATTAGTAGGGATGGGTCTTGTGGTGTGATAGGGAGATTAAAAGTTACTAAGCCAAAGCTTAGTAATGGGGTGTTGAATTTTTGACCACCTTTCCAGCTTCTTAAGTTATCTGCTGGTTCACTAGATGATAAGTCCCGCTAGCAAATGAAATGGTTATTTGTTGTTTTTGATTTTATCTTAATAATGTCCACGGGGTTTTGGGTAATTTTCTAGGTTCAGATCTATAGGTAAAAATCCGTGTAAATGCTTAAATCTTGTTGGGCAGAATTGCCAAAGAAATCAAGGCATCTTATAGTTGATCATTGATTAACTATTAGGCGCACTGATTGGGATTGGTCAGGTTTTATTTCTGACTGATTAAAAATTTAATCAGCAGTTTTAAGGTGAGTGATGCCACCTGAAACTAGCATAAAAAATTAGTTAGTTTGCGACCTGCTATAATGGGTAAAGAGTCCCATTATCTAAGCAGGTCGCTAGTCAAATGTGGTTGGTTTGCTGTGATCAAGCAAAAACCAGGAAAGCGTTTTATGGCTCTTTTCATTCTCAGGCCTCTGTTATGTCCGACGGAGGAATCCTTATCCCAATGAGGAAGAACATCGCCAGAAGAGACTTTTCAGAAAAATTCAATGGCAATGGCTGCCATTTCATGGTTGAGGCGCCAACTGAGGAGAGACCACTGAATGAACCCTATAAGTTTCCTAGTAATCTTATAAATAAATCAGATCATATCAGATTGTATGATTAATTAATTATTTGAGGTGTGTTGACCTTGGGACAAATATACCACACCAAGAATGTTTTCTAGCCAGCACAGGTTTCAAACTCAAAACCTGCACTAGGGGTGGAAGCAGTTTTACCCGCTCGGCTAACCACCCTTCATATCAGATTGTACATTTGGATAAAATATAGGCTCAAAGGTAGGATCTTATTCAGGTCCACTTATCATAGGGTTGATACAGATATTAAGGAACTAATCAGCAAGGTTGACTGAAATCTTTTTATGTAAGGTAGCCATGACAGACATAGTCTTATGTCTCTAGTACCTTGAATTGAGGAAAAAAATTACTGAGATGCAAGAAAAAACCTGATTGAGATGGAAATTAAATATAAAGACGATGCTGTCTATATTTTATATAACATTAGCACTTCTTAATCTCTTTCTTCAGAACATTGTGTTATTGTAGAAATGTAACTGATTGAGAGGAATTAATTATAAGTAAGAAAACTGAACAACTGTTGTCACACTTTAGCACTTCCTATTTCCTACAAAGTTTTTAATTAAGATCATACACAGAATCAGATCTTACCCTAAGTTAATATAATATTAAGTTCTATTAATCTTCAGTTAATTATTGTTTAGTGTAAGGGACTTTTCTTTCTCGTTGCAAACACTTTTGCAACCCATTCAATTCAAGACTAAATCTAGTTTGATAATCTCACAAAGGAGATTAGTCTGCGCCCATGTCTGGGAGCAGTTGGGCAAGCAAGGCAAGAGGAGCAGGTGGAAGGCCCGTGGCCTCTAACGTTCAAAAACGCCCCAGAGAATCTGGCAGAATGGACAAAAATCTCAAAAAACCGGTGGTCACAATTTCCCCAGAGATACTCGTGTGGCAAGCACGATGCAACCAGTACATCAACACGCCACACTCCCAGCCACTTTCATTGGTGGAATTCGGAGTCCGTGTGTATCTGGACATCCAAAAAACGGCCTTATGGGAAAAATTTTGTGAAGATATACACAAAATTTTCCCAACCATGGTGTACGTTGCACCTCACTCCATGTCGCATGGTTGGCTGGACCTAGGTTTCGAAAGCAAAATAGCAGCAGACAAGGCTGCAGCGGTGTGCATAGTGGTTGACCTCCCCGAAGGGCAACAGGTCGTCAAAACCAAACACACCAGATGGACAAAATCCAACCAAATTTTCCTCACATTTGACTTTTTGCCTACTATGGTAAAACGTGCCATTTTGGAGCAGCACCTGAAAGATGGCCTCACCATATATGGCGAAATATAATCTTTTGAGATGCAACGCTTTACGCTGATGCCACACCTGTGCACCGGCAAAGCCATCGCAGTTCTGACCCCTACTGAGGAGATCGCGAAGGACCTAACCCAGATCCTGCACTCCACCTTTATTGACATCGCAGGGCATACCACCCACCCAGTCCAGATAACTGTGGACAGGGCGCCCCCCTTTTGCACCCACTGTGATGTGTTTGGCCATAAGGCGCACACATGCCCCATCAAGGAGGGCGTCACATTCCAAGAGCACCCCTTGGCGGCCATAGCCAGTGGAGAGGCGCACTACAAACCAACTGCAAGCACCAAGGAGGCTTTCCCTCGGGGAGCACAAGGCTGCTACCTATTGGTAAAGCCCATCTCCCCTCAGGAGTGGAAGAAGGCCAAGCAGGCCCATAGGGCTGTGGCCAAGGAAGCGGCCAAGGCCACCACCACCATCCCACACTCACAATGCCAGGAGGACATGGAGACCTTCGCGGCGGAAGCGACTTGGGAATCCATCACCCAATCAGATTGGGTGGCCCATGCTGAGCGGGCCACTCAATCCGAGGATCTGATGGGAGATTTGATCTCACCCAATCGCTGCACCCAAGCTCCGGTTATAACTGACTTGGGACCTATCTCAACTGATAAATGTTTTTTGTTTCGCTTGACGGTGCACCAAACTTATCTGCACCGCAAAAAATTCATCCTACGTCAGGAAAACAAAAAGTGAAGGCCAAAGCCAATGCGACTCTTTCCACAAAAATTAACAAAAACCCCAATAGCGTTACTGCTAATACCCACACTGCTGTGAAAGCCCGTGGGGACCTGGAAGAGGCTGGTGGGCCCGGGGGCCCACCCCCTCACACCTAAGGTGCAAAGGGGGAAACCTTCACTCTAGGGATGTTGAATATTGCCAGACTCAAGGCCTCCCCATCCTGGGCTAGGAAACTGAGTTTTTTACAACACAATTTACCCATGGATATCCTGACCATCCAGGAGTCCCACTGTCCACGAGGTTTCAAATAAGCTTGGAAAACAATGCTCCTCCCATCCCTATCCTTTTGGTCGAAGCACTGTGGGGTGCTAGTTCAGAAAAATAATTTTTCAAATTCACATCCTCAGAAACATTCCTAAATGGCTGAGTGCTTGTCATCACCTTCTCATAGGCTGATGTTACACATGCAATTGTCAACATCTATGCCCCAAACAGTGCACACAAGCGTTGGGAATTTTTCTCGTCAGTCAAATCCCTCCCACTACCCCCTGATTCTTTCCTAGTTGGCAACATGAACTGTTGGCTAACCTCACCAACGGACCGGTGGCTGCCCTCATCCCATGCCCCACAGGGTCACGTAGAACTACGCGTTCTAAAAGCCACCCTTGGGTTAATGGATGTGCTGCCACGACATGCCCCACTGCTCAAAAATATGATGTGTCCCCACGTCTGCAACAGCCAATTAAGGTCCATGACCCACATCGATCTTATTCTAACGCCGGCGAAATTCCAACCCCACATCTCCCACTTCAAAACAACAAAAATGGAATTCTCTGACCACCGACTGGTCTTGATAACATACCACTTACCCATCACAGTTGCAAAAGCCCCACATTGGTACAAAATCCACCCCCACCCTGAGCTCACGTCGCCAGGATTTTCCACGTGGGTGGAAGAGGCAACTTTGGCGAAATCACTTGTTGCACTGTTTTGCGCAGACCCCATTTCCACATGGGCAACTTTCAAAGAGGACACCATCCGCCACTATCGCCATCTCTCCTCCAGACGCTCACGAGCCACATCGGTGGTTATCTCGCGCGCTCTGGCAGAATTAGTCCACTTGTAGTCCAACATTCTAGCCACAGGATATAGCCCTGCATGGGGCCAGAAGTGGGTGGAGGCAGCCTCCCACCTCAACGCACTTGAAAGGCAACACAAACATCGGGTTTCTGTCTAATACAGGGCCACACGCATCGCTAAAGGCAACAAGTGCACCGCATACTTCTTTAAAAAAAATTTTGCACCACGCTAGAGCGTGGCCTGCACGCAGGTGCGAAGATCAGATAATCCATTGTGGACACACCAGCTGAAGTGGCAATCGAAAAGCAAAAATATTACTTTGAGTTATACCAAGCTGAACCAATTCAGCTGGCTGAAGTGGCAGAATTTCTTGATCAAGCCCATATCCGCACCATTTTCCAATACCTGGAAATAATAAATTTAATTACTCCAAACGAATTATGGACAGCCATTTGTGGTGCACCAAACCGAAAATGGCCAGGCCCAGATAGCATTCCATATGAGTTCTACAAAAAATATTTTAAATATATATCCCCATTGCTGCTCGCCTCACTTAACCAAAGCCTGTTGGAAATGCGCCTCCTACCAGGAGGACTTGAGGTCTTTACGGTCACACTCTTCAAGAAAGGGGATAAGCTTAACTTAGCCAACTGGCGCCCCATTTCTCTAACAAAAACAGACACCAAAATTTTAACAAAAATCATGGCTAACCGTTTAGGGACTGTAGCATCTGCCACCATCTCCCCAAAACAATTCGGTTTCATCCCCAGAAGGTCAATTTGGGATAACGTGCACTCCGTGGCTAATGTATGTCAGTCCACAGCCTCTGGGGCACTTGTCTTTGGACCAACAAAAGGCCTATGATAGAGTAAACTGGGAATACTTTAGGGCCTGCCTCCAACAATTCCGCCTACCTTTTCGCTTCATTAACTGGGTGATGCTGCTCACGGAATCTGCGACAATGGCAGTGCGTGGCCCAGGCTTCCTAACGGAAGTAGTCCGCCCTCAAAGGGGCCTGCAACAAGGGGACCCCCTCAGCCCACTCTTATACAACTTCAGCCTTGACCCACTAAAGCGAAATGTGAATGCCCAACTCACTAGGGTCCATGTGCCAGGCCAAACCCCAGTCAAGATGATGGCATTTGCAGATGATTGCGTGGTGGGGGTGTCTAATAACAAAGATGCACGCGCGCTTGAAGCCCTCATCCAGGAATATTCCCGGGTAAGCAACGCGGCACTGAACGCCTCCAAAACTGAAATCATCCTCCTTGGTCAGTTTCAGAACTGCTGGGCCCCAGCAATTAGTTCCCAACCTGGCCCATCCGCTCGCCCAAGTCCACGCCTTACTAACTCAACACACACCGCTCCACTGGTGCTCCCCTTCGTGCCATGTCCTACCATAGGACCGGTGCGCCATCTGGGTGTGTGGATGGAGGCAGGCGGATATGCGTCAGCAGTAATGGAGTGCCATATACTGGACAATGTGACGAAGCGAATCGCCTCTCTCAGAGCATACCCTACTACCCTCACTGGCAGGGTTGTTCTTGCTAACTCTATGCTCCTATCCAAAGTCTGGTTTGGAGCCCACGCCATCCCCTTCTCCCCAAGCTTCTTCAAATCCCTGTATGCTTTGCTGCAAGGATGGCTTTGGTCAGGCCGCCCTCCACCAGTACGGCTAGAGGTCATGCTTGGCCCTCATCATCAAGGTGGCATGGGCCTGCTTGACTTCAAAGCCCATGCTGCCAAGATCCTGGGCACCTGGATCGCGGCCGTCACCACTCCTACACTCCCATCCCAACACTGGCCCCACGCGGCCCACTCCAACTTCTCCCGAGCCTTGGGCCTCAAGAATCCATTAAACCCCCACTCCCTGATGAAATACCTCGCATCACGCACATCGGCCACAGGTCCTCACGGGACTAGAACCTACTACAAACGAATCCTACTCTCCATGTGAAGCGTAGGGTGGAGAATTCGTATTAGTGGACATACAACCCGAAGAGGCCGCCCCTCTCCTCAGTTTACACAAGAGGTACAGGGGCTACCCATCCATGATGGCGTGATCCCCATTCGACCCCAAGTCCTATCCAGGGTGGACTACCTGGACATGATGGACATCCCTTATTCTACTGAGACCCAAAAGACTATCTGGAAATACGCACACCCTCCTCTGTTGCAGCCTCAAGTCCGCTCCCATGTGTGGCGCTGCCTGAGGTGGGTGTATCGTACAGCTGAGCACTCTAACGCTTTACACTCATCCTGTGTCGTGTGTGGCCAGTATAGAACGCTGTTCCACCGCCTGGAGAAGTGCCCCACCTCTAAAGTGATATGGCGCGAAGTTCAACGTCTGCTGGGCCAGGATCAAACGCATCCCTTCAGTCTGTCAAGAGATATGTTTGCTTCATCAATGGCCTCCCCTTTCCACCCTCCCTCCGTGCTCTGGTGGTTGCAATCGCCATGTGGACTATCCACAAGATTGTCTTAGATGCCATCTCTGGCTCCATCCCCACCCTCCCAGAAGCTGTCCACAGATTCTGGTCTCATTTGGTGGACCACTTTCGAGTGTGGATGTTTGGATACCTCCCACCGCGTCGCTGACAGCTGGTCTCCTCCTGGTTCCCAGTCTGATTCATCAAATCAGACTCCTTACGCCACACGTGCTCAATAGTGGCTACGGCCCCTTCACACGTTCCCTCCCCCTCCCCATAAGAGGCGTTCCCGCTGGCAACAAGAGATAGCATCGCTTCTCTGGGGTGCCTCCCCTGGTACTAAGTTTATCTTTCCTGAGTCATATTGGAAGTGTCCGTCCCATGGTTGGCCTTCCCCGCAATAAATTTAAATTTAAAATTTAAATTATTGTTTAGTGTAATAATTGTGAATTCTTTTGTGTGATAAAGAGTAAGGATCGGATATCATTATAGGAGAAGCAGACCTTTGACGTAGATCTCCGCCAACTCAGTGTGACAGGAACTAATTCCAGGAACCTCTGAATTTGAGAGTGGATTAAGTTCAGCTGTAATAGGGAAGAAGTCCCTAATTGTGGAAATAATCAGTATCTCAAGGATCATTTCAATTTTTGCGTTGGACCACCAATCAACAGGGCGTATTTATTCAACTCTAGATAAAAGTCTTCATACTATTATCGTTCATTTATCTAATATTATCAAGCAACATAAATTGTGCACATAACCAAACCTGTGCCATTGACTTTTGGAAACAATTGTCAATAAAGTCCAGATTTTAAAAATAATGCTAACTATAGAGGGTAGTTGAGTAATATAAGCCAATCCGCAATGTCATATAAGTATGAATTAAGAAGGCTATGAATAAAATTTTAAAACCATCAATAATAACACCTTAATTACAGCAAATCATAGAGAATTTGATGCCCTAGAGGAGAGAGTTACTAAGTTTGAGGAAGGAGTAGGAGATGTTTCCAACTTCAGCAATGAACTATTCAGAAAAGTAATTCCCTGAAAAATAATATAGGAGATTTGATCAGAAAAATTTTATTGAAAAACAGAACGCAAAGTGGAATTCATTTAATTGCGCTCACTATGATTGGACATGGAACGCGTAGTGAAACAAGTCAAAAAACTGAAGAATCAGAAATGCAAATGTGAACCCTATGCGGCAACTGACTCCAAAGAAAAGACTCCAATAACTCCATTTAGGAAGTCAACAACTCCTAGAAAAATGCTGACTGCACTGCTACCATTTAAGAGAAGACCCCAAGGTTACTCATCCAATCAGTTGGGTAGCCAAGCCGTGAGTAGAAGCTAGAGAAAATTTGGAGAAATTCAAAGAAACGCCAAAATTACCCACTTTTCATTGGGATAACTCTCCTGCGTTCTTCCGCCTGTTTGACATGACTATATTTGGCTGTGGCGATAGACAAAAAACTTTGAAGGTCATGCATTCCTTGGATACTGACTGCCAAAGCTTGGTGTTACCACAGCTTGAGGGAGACAGCTGGTCTTATTCTGAGGCCAAGGCTGCAATTTTGAAGGAGTTTGGAAGTCCCTCGCGTATGTCAAAACACAAACAAGAATTTGTGGGGATCCAGTTCCTGAAATATGAAACCTTAGCAAAAATCTCCAACCAATTCTATCAAGAATCACATATTTTGGTCAGAGCAAAAGTCTTGATCGATTTTGATTTGCAGATTGCATTACTTGCGGCTTTTCAGCCTTATTGTGATTATCATTGAATAATGTCTTCTGGATTACTTACCAAAATAACCACCTTGTAAATGGTGGATCACTTAAATATG
>JAKSZP010016797.1:0-13909 GCA_022478985.1 Massospora cicadina | reverse complement strand
CTTTTTAAGCAGTGGTAATGAGTCCATATCTACACTAGGGTACCCTCCTAAAAATGATATATAGTGATAGTAATTTTAAAATTAAAATTAGGAAAAGAGAACCACTTTTAAAAACATATTAAACTTTTTTTGGGAAAAAGAACTGCTTTTATTTTTCTTTTTTGGGAAAAAATAATTTCTTCAAAAAAATTTTAGGTAAAAAAGAACCTCCTTTAAAAAGGTTCTAAAAAGTATGAAAAAATTGAGAAATTATGCCTCCTCAAACTCTTTTTAAAGTTTTCACCATCTACTAAACTGCCTTATAGAATTTTGCTCACAAATACTAATTAAGTTATATTGGATTGGGTCCAAGTGTAAACAATAAGTAACTTAGAATATACAATGTTGTTTATATATATTATAAATGTCTATTATAAGTCAGTTTAAAATATGGTGCCTTCAAAAAAGAGTTTTATTGAAGAGGTATAATTTCTCGATTATTTTATACTTTTTAGAGCTTTTTTAAAGGAGGCTCTTTTTTACAATTTTTCTTATATGAAGTGGTTCAATTGAATAAAAACTAAAGCGTAATTGATATTGTTGACAATTAGATAACGATGTACAGATATATAGCTATTAAAAATTTATGACTATATAAAGTTGTGTTTTGAATTGAGATAATACAAAACAACTGAATTAAATACAACTGTCTGTTTTGGATACCGCCCCGCTATTAGCTGAAAGCCCCTAGATTCAATTGGAAATGTTATTGTAAGTCTAAATAAGCCAAAAGTTCACCTGAGCTGCTCGGTTTCAAGTTGGCGACTCGATTTGGTAGGATAGTCCATCAGATTGAATCGAAAATGCCAGCCTCGCCTTGAATTTGGCGAAAAGAAATTCTAGGCCGAGGGGATAACATTTACCGATTACATAAATCAATAAACTTTTATAAAGAAACTTTGAACCAATGATACTCCAATTGGGTTTGGGGTTCAAATGATAAACGCTTATTGGTTAAAAAAATATTAAAGGTTGGTTTGGGATGGTATATGGGAAGAGCTTTTAACTTGAAATTGAAACTGATTGCATTTTGATTTTACTGATGTAAAAGTGAGGCTAAGCTGGATAGCTAGGACTTAATTAATCATAGTTCTTTTTTGGGGAAAGTTAGAAGCCTACATTACTACCCAAGTTCTATTTCCTCTATGATCAAGCTTGACCCCATTTTAATTGAGTCCACTTGTGATCATGTGACTTTATACTGAAGAGTTGTTTTACCCTCAAACCTGACCTTGCCTCTGTACCTGACCACTCTTTTTGTTGGTAGCTATCAATTATGACTGCATCAGCTGGGGTAGGTCTTGGCACCGTTAAGCCTCCTTTTATTTTTCTATTTGGTGCTAATGCTCCTCTAGTCAAGAGCTTCTGAAGCTAGGCCTGTGCTTGCACCGATTCAAAATCTGAAACGCTCCGTCACTGGACTTCCTTCGGGGGGTCGAGCGCTCACCACTGTGCGCGAGGCTTCCATGGATTTCGTTAAGGGGTCGCTTGATTCTCTCTCATTGAAGGTAGTTGCTCTCTTTGTTGTTCTATCTGTCTTTTAACCTGCCTCCAATTTTATATACTCCTTAAAACTTTATAAAGTATCCTTGACAACCTTTGAATTGTTTGCTCGGAAACTATTGTTGACACCTACTATGTAGTCTTTGCCAACCCAAAGTAATGAAGCGTGTTCTACGGGCACGTCCGACTCAACCCCGTCCCTGGCCTTTTCTGTAGCCGATTTGAGCCAGGATCCCAACAGTGCAAGCCTCGACCTGGACGCCACCCTCTTCGAACCCGTGCACCAGCCGTTTCAGGAGTTTCCGGTTTTGGATTTAACTTCGCCGAAACCAGGAATTAAGAGATCTTCCTCTAGCCAGATCTCACTTCTTTCCAGCGATGACAACTCGAAAGCTTGTAGTTCTGATTCCAGTACTTCTGAATCGGACGATGACTCTCAAAAGACGCCTGAGGCGCAAGTCCGAGTCGCGAATTGGATGCGGCGCCCCGATTGGGTCTCGGTTCGCGAAAGGTCTGCCACCACGGGTCGGTTGCGCTGTAGTCGCAAGCGGGCGCGAACTAGCTCTAAGCCCAAAACCCAGGCCGCCAAACCTAAGCCTCGGCATTTCCCTCTCAATCCCAATTTCATTCCTAAGCCCGTGTTTCCTCTTGATCCAGATATGGAGGGAGGAAATGATGGTTACTTTGACCCCGAGTACTTCTTTGATCACGTCAAGAACTTTCATGCGAAAGAGGTAGGCGGATTTGGTTGAGCCTTACTAAGCTAAATAGAAGAGTTACAAATGCCAAGTGGATTATATGGCGTACCAACGGGAATTGACCTGGGACCACCGGGCTAAGCTGGTCAAATGGATCATCAATCTCACCCACCGCTTTCGTTTGCTGCCGTCCGTCATTACCTCGCCGTTAACCTGCTCGATCGCTTCCTCTCCGTACGGCTGGCGTCACGCGCGCGGGTGCCTTATACGGCGTTGGCGTGCCTCTTCATCGCTGTCAAGTTTGAAACGCGGCTACACCCGCCCGTGGAGCAATTTGTCAAATCCAGCGGCCTTACTTTAACCAAGCAGGACCTAATGATCTATGAGGAGTATGTCTTGAAAGTGTTGGACTTCCGCCTGGGCTATCCCAACCCCTTTCAATTCCTTGGGTACGCTTCTTTGGGGGATGGTTCTTTTCTCCAGACGCGGTTGATGGCGCGCTACGTGATGGAGCAGTGTCTGCTTTCCAGTACGCTTGTGCACTGCGACGGCGCCCTTCTGGCCTGTGCCGCCATGCACATCGCGCGCAAAATCTTGGGCCGTGGGTCCTGGGATGATAAAATGGAGCACTGCACCGGATGTAGGCGCGAGGAGGTGGTGCTTATTGCCAAACACATGATTGACTTTCTGCTCGTCGGGCCCACCGTCGATGGGTCGTTGGAGAAGTACAGCTCGGCCGAGTATCTGCGCGTAGCCCTAATTGCGACGGAATGGATTGCTAAGCGTCGCACCCTCGTCGATGAGATGGCTAAAACCAAAGCCAAGGCCGACGACCAAGCCCTGTAATTTAAGTCTTCTTTTGCGGTTAATTTGCATCCCCAACGTTACCCCTACGCCCCAATTGCACACGTTATTGGACGCCGTTTGAAATAAATTATTGCTCTCCCGCTACCCCAGGCTCGATTTAAACTTGGCTCAAGGCCCTTCGCAACTGGAATCGATAGCTAAGCTTAAACATCCTCTACATTGACTATACATGAGGTTAGTCAGGAACTACTGATTGTCATGTATAAACCAACTCACGGTTTGATAAGAATCTGCGGTTGCTTAAGCTCCACAATCGCATTTCACAGTGCCGCCTTATTTTTTTGGATGGGAACGATGATCGAATCCATACTGAAATCTATAGCTTGAACTTTAACTTTACTTGAAGCTGTATTCGGCTAGGTCTCCAAATTAAGCCAAGTGCACTATCAGCTCCAAGCCCCTCGCCGCTGGTATATGATCTTAATCATGTAACCCTTTAAGGGGCCAATCCATCATCTTGCTCATGCAAGCTTCCGTTTCGAGGTGACATCTCTATGTATGCCAGCCCCTATCTAATGTGGTCCAATGCCGAAGTTTAAAGCCTTTGGTAACCTTTTACCCGAGAACCATAGCCATACAAAAGGTTTGGGTTCAGAATAGGGTTATACTTATTATGAGATTGATCTATTTTAAAATTACAAGCGAGTCGTTTGTGAGGTTGCTGTAGGGTTTGTAAAGTTGCCCTTACCACTATACCTTTTATCCGGCTATCCAAGGGGATGGCCTATGGTTCATCTACTATGCGAGCGTATTGTGTAAAGACAGATTCCTAGCTGGGTAAGCAATCTCAGTTAAAGTGATAGGTGTTGGACTGTGTTCTCAGCCCATGCCCTCAATGAGGTAAAATAGTGTTGGGATTTTAACCAGATTATGCTTTTCTAAAATGTTCCAATACTAGTAATTTATTAGTGATGGTCCCCAGTATGATTTATAAGTGTCAATAACTTAGGTTTCTGAGGAGGAAGCTCAGACTTAGTATTTGATCATTTGAAGCTATGTCGATAACTTTTAGGCTACCGAGGAGGGAGCTCCAAATTAGCGATCATGGTTAATTTGATGATTAGACTTCTATGGGTTATTATGTATAATTCTTGATAGGGTTAGTTTACCAGGCTTGAGGGTACAATCACCTGCACTTGGAAATCAAGCTGATGGGAGTTCTAACCAATAGTATTCTAAATACTGCAGGATGAATAAATATAATTAATCTCCGGTGACCAATGCCAATGATTCTATTGGGGGCACTAGATTGCCATGAATGACCTATATATATATTACTTCCCTAATAAATCATTTTTCCCTAGTTTTACTGTATTTTACTAGTAATTGTTTTAGCTGATTGTAGGCCATAAGTGCCTAAATAGTTTAAGTGAACAGAGGTCAAGTTTCACCTGGACTACTATTAGCTCAGATTATGCTTCCTGTCAGCAAACAGGAAGCTCTATTAGTTAAGGAATGAACTCTCACAAACCTGTGCAGCAATTGCTCTTCAACAAGTGGTAATCACTAAAGGGGGTTTTTGGGCTGATGTCTGTAAATATAGAGTTAAGAGTATGAGTGAAGAACCATCAAGTGAGGAGGGGAACTGCTGAGTTGAGGTCTGGACCCTCAAAAAAGTAGACTTGGAATATGTTGAGATGGAGACCGCTATAAAGATCTATGTGTCAGTTCATTATCTTTTTAAGCAGCAAAAAGAAACCAAGGAAAAAATTACAAAACTAAACCTTCTAGTCAGTAATATGAAGACTCTGAACCAGGCTGAGATTGAGGGAGTTTGGACTGAGTTATCAGGTCTCAAAGTTACCACTTTGGACTCCATATCCTTGAAGCAAGAGGAGGTGCTGATGGGATGAATTAAAGCATGGAGAGTATTATGATAAAATATGGTTTGGACCTGATCATGATGCAAGATCAAATCATGGTGTCAGGAAAATTTTTCAGACAACAACGCTGAAAAATACTGTCAAGCTACCAAAGAGTTAGAGGAACTGCAGCAGAAGTAACAGAAGTTGAAGGCATAGAAGTTGGGTCAGAAGAAGTGGGAGAAGACTATCATCAATCATTTATCCAAAATAAAAGGGGGCATCAGCTGTTGTCATGGAAATTCTGGAAGGGGGATCTGTTCTATTCAAAGAGGGTTCCTCATTTGGGAATGACAGCTCTATTGAATCTGGGCATAGAAACCTACAGAAGGTGCCTGAAACCCTGGCCACTTACCCCATGTGGTGGCCCACCTATTTAGATAAAGTTACTAGCTGGTGAGCAAATATTGGCAACAATCCCTCCAAGGCTGTGGAATTTCAGCCAGCTCCAAAACTGCTAGAGTTTTAGAGGAACAACATTCCTGCATTCTTTAGGCTTTTGAGATGACCATGTTAGGATGTGGGATCATCAAAAGCCTGTTACCATGATCATTATCTTGGTATGATGAGCCAGAATCTTGTTCTACCCTGATTAGCTGCCAATGGATGGACTTACACAGAGGTGAAGGATGCAATTATGTGGGAGTTTGGCAGACCTGAGCACATCACCAACTGAAAGCATGAACTTATTATTTTCAGTTCCAAAAAAGTAAGTTCATTGAAACCTTTTCAAACCAATTCTACCAAAAAGCCCAGATATTCACTGGAGCAGGAGCATTGACCAGTTCTGATGCTCAATTGTGATGAAATTGGTGCTGCAGGGCTATAAGGAGCTGAATCATGCTACAATCTCCGCCTTGAACATGGATATAAAACCTGAGAAGATGGTAGATTTTTTGTAGCTGTTAGATCAACTTTGATGCTCCTAACCAAAGTTATTATACTGCCAGTACTGGTCTTATGGGTTATGTGAGGAAATAACCTAATAAAGACCAAGCATTAGCTAACCCTAAATTTAGATTAGTCTAGATGAGAAGCTCTACATGGGTGATATCAGAAATTAGGTCATCTGTTACAAGTGTGGCAAGTATGGTCATGTCATGATGAACTGCTGAAAATAACTGGAAAGATCAATATGGTTGTACCTGCTAATGAACAGATATCACATGTGGGAAAAGATTGGGTGGAATAGACATGGAATAGTCTATTTCACTTATGCTCAAGTTCTCAATGACATGGTAAAATGCTTGTATAGAGCACCCAAGATGAATAGTGAGGCTCTTGTGGTTACCCATTTGCAAGCAAAGACCTTGAGCCTAAAATGATTGAAAAGGTGGTGTGACCATAAGTGAAACAGCCTCAAGCCATGCAAGTGTACATGGAAGCCAATAGCAGTACCTCAGACAATAATTAACATTTTTATTCCCATGGCCACCATTAAAGAGTGATTCCCCTAATGTAGCAGAACATCTTTATCAACCTTTTGATTTGGCTAGTGAGGCCACATTTTTTTGGATAACCTAGATTTAATATTGTTCTAATTCACTTGTGCTGAAATTTGGGTGAATTAATAAAGGTTTGAGCCATCATTGACAGTGGAGCTCCAACTGATATTGTCTCCACAAATTTAGTGAAATAGCTAAGGCTTGCACCTGATGTGGATCATAATAAATTTTACAGAATGGTGGGCCTACATACCATTACTTCTTTATGGGATATAACTGCTTGCCTCTACAGTTTTATCCCTCCTTGTCACTGTACAGAAATCCTTTTGCCTAATCAGAGGTTTATTATTGATTGGCACTGACTTCATGTGATAGTATGGGGTTTAGTGTGAACTATAGAAGAGTACTCTCAAAATTTTAGGGCAAACTTTGCAACTGTTTCACATCTTGAAAGGGGATCCATCCCCTGGACAAGAAAAACAACTATAGCAGTTTGGTATATGTTAAAAATTCAACTGTGATGACCAATTCTAATCAAGGTTGAGGTTTGGCATCTTGGTCTAATAAGATTATAAAAAATCTGTCAGATATATCCAATTCTCTTTTGCAATGATGATCAACTTTTCAGAGTTATCAGCCTCATACTTATGAAGGTGCTAAGCCTTCTGAAGGGGTTAAGCATTCTGAAAGGCAGAAACCACAATGTGAAGGTTGATTTTATTTAACAAAAATTGTATCATATTGGACAATCAGCTATATTGGTCCTCTAACAGAAAAGATCTCACCTCATTTGAAGCACAAATATCTTTATGAAGATCTACTAAATCCTCTCCTATAAAGATTTCTAAATAATAAATAATAAAGTACAACTTTTTTTGTCTTGTGTTTAATTATCTTTTGGTCAACTATGAACAAATATTGTTATTTCAAGTCTTCAGATGATGTAGCCTTAAGATCTTAATTTCAGTGCCTTATTTCAATTCTTTCTAGAGCCAAGAAACTAATTTTTTTGCAGCCTTTGTAGCACCTGAATATCAAATTTCACACAAAATCTTTATAATGGTGCTCCCTGCCAGGTCCACTTCTGAGGCTAACTGTTGAAAACATAATTTTACAATAATGAATACTTCTAAGTGATGAAAGTCCTTTTTTTTTAGTACTAGATGGTCCGTGATGAAAGTCCTTCTTCAGAGAAATTGATGAGCATCTCACAATTAGTATATACCAACAGGCAGGAGATGCCTTCTGCTACTATTAGCAATCTTCATTTCAAAGCGTCTATGAATTTAAACATTGAGGGCCCCAATCAAACAGATTATCAATTTCAGCCTGCCAAAGTAGAAGAAACAGTTAAAGATCTTTTAAAAGGGACTATTCATCCAGAAGCGCATCCTAATTGAAAATGAGCATTTAAGGTTTCACCTAACATGATAAAATTATACATTGAGCTGTCTTACAACATACTGAAGTTGGGTTAGCCAAAAAGGAATCAGTATCTCATGCAGCATTTGCATCTGCCATTTATCATTTACTTCAGATCTTAAGGCTACATCATCTGAAGACTCAACGCCAGTTGACTATAGCTCAGCAGTTTCATGCTCAGCTATCCTCTTTCTATGAAACCACTTTTAACTTTAATCATGATAATTGAGGAAGCCATAGTAAACAATTGGAGAGAAATTAATGAATTGCACAAACAACTTGTTATAATTGATAATGGAGTTGTGAGTAACTTAGGTCATGAAGTATCTTACAGGTTACAGAAGTGGCTGATCAATCCATCATCAAATAACTACTTTTGAAGAGGAGTTTTCTATTCAACTAGAACAGTTACAAACCAAATATGATGAACACTTTGTTAAATTAGATGGGCTACTTCATTAACTTGTCTGAGTTGTGGATAATATTTGTGAAGATAGACCAGGTCCTATTAGCCCTCCTGGACCTCTGGGGCCACCCAGTTCTTCCTTGTGGCACTGGGGTCTAATGGTGAGTGAGGTCCTCAAGGACCTGCAGGTCAACAGGGTCCCCCTGGGCCTGTAGATCATAAAGGTCCCAAGGGTCTCCAGGACCACCAGGTCCCCCCAGCCCTACATTTTCGTTTCCTGACTCTGAAACTCTAATCAATTAATAACAAGAGTGCAAGTTTTAGAAAGCCAAATATGAGCCATAGCTCAGGGATGTTTCTTATCTTTGGAAGGCCCCCCAATCAATCCAGATTATTTGCAAAACCAATTTATTAGATGGTATTGACAATGCTCATCATCTATGCAATACCAATCAATTGACTCAAGAAACTCAGTTTGCAATGTTATCTGCTACCATTGACCGCTTAGCTGTTAAGTATGTAGTAATTGAGAATAAGCAAGAAGAAATGCTCATTGCAATTTCTAACTTAAATTAATCCTCTTCAAATGACCACTTTACTCAATGGGCTCAAAACTAACATGATGATAATAACAATTTACGTCAACAAGTTGACCAAATTCTATTTAAGTCTATATCCATGAGTCTAAACCCTCTGAAGCTGAGCTAGTCCTGGTATTGGGCGTTCATGTATTAAGCAATGAACCTATCTCTTTAAAACATACCTTTAAAGATAAGTATAAGCTAGTTGAAGGTAGTATTCACTCTTTTTTATTTGTTTATGAGCAAGCAATGGACGGAGTGAATGATAAAAAAGTTTGGCATATTACTTCTTGTTTAAATTGATTTTCCCAATAAATCATGGTCCCTCACCCTAAGGTTTGTCAGATGTGGGTTCATGTTAAAACTGCTCTTATTAAGGAATCTGGAATTAAACAAATTTGTTTAACTAAAAGCAAGCCTTCTTGAGCATCCAAGTTAAGCAAGGAGAATCAATTTAAGAATTTGCTATGCAATTTTTTCATGATGCCCAGACTCTTGCTACTTGTGATTATATTACTTTAAATGATGCCATCTCAGCTGTGATGAGTGCATTTGCTTCTCATACTCAGTTGTTACCTCATTTGAAATCTCTTAAAGGTAATTTATGGTCTATTCTCAAAATAGAAACAGTTAATGGAGATCCCTAATGGTGTGGTGCATCCATCTTCTGCTCATAATCCTTGCTCCTATGTCCATGCAGTGCCTTCTAGACCCAAACTTAAACCTAAGAATGATCCTTGAGGCTACTGCGGACTAGTTGGTCATATGGAACAACAATGTTGGAAGAAGAAAGCTGACGAGTCAAAAAAGAGAAGTCAGCATAGGGCAAGAGGCTCCCTGTGCTGACATACCTCCTGTGCCTCAATCTCAATCTTCTAATATCTCTAAATACTGTTATGTAATCTCTGCTCCAGGTGAACTTGATATCCCTGATGATTTAGGCAACAAAGATACTATTTCTTCTTCTAATTCAATTTGACCAAAAAGTCATTTGTATTTTTGATCCCACATTTTGGTATTGATGTGACTTGAGTGGAGGTTGTGGTACACAAAGTAAAAGTTTTAGCCATCATCAATATGAGATCTCCCATAGATGTTATCTCATCCTGGCTTATAAAAAATCAAAGTTATTTCAGATTTAAACCACTCTTAAGACTATGAACTGTTGGTCCTTCATATACTAAATCCATAGGAGCTTATTCTTCTCTTCCAATATGCTTCAGAAGATTGGTTATTTCAGCCACTGCAGTAGTGTTGGACAATAACGGTTATGCATTGCTTTTGGTAAACAAATTTCTTATTGATTATAATGCATTAACTAATTATAAGGACAATTATCTTTCTTTAATTGGATACCAAGTCTCTTTAATTCTAAAGGATGTCCTAAATGATAAAGAAAAACTTAAGCAACGTGTTTGTCTATTGGAATATCCTAACTTCATCTCTCATCTTACATATTAAATATTGAGACCTAAAATTATTTTTTTTCCTTCATCAGTCTGTGCTTTTGAAGGAATGCTTTTATATTCTATCAACTTGATTACAATTCCTCCTAAAGCTCAGGTTATAATTGATACTGGATTACAAGTATTTGTGTTGGCTGAACATTTATTAGAGACCTCAGATAACCTTAAACCCTCTCATCTGGAGGCCTTAACCTGTCACAGTATCCCTGATCTAGCATATAAGAGAACTGTTCCAGTTTTATTAGTTAATTTTACTTCTTGAACTATGGAAAATTATATTGGAATAATCCTATTGCTTATGTATGGCCTACTCCTGTAAATGAAATATTATATATCTCTGTATGTGGCAAGTTACATTATTTTGGGTTGGATGACCCTCTATAATTGATAGAGTCAAAGTTGGATATGGAGATTCACTTACTCAAGAACAACAACAAGCAGCTGAGGCTCTAATTGAAGAGTATGCAGATATATTCACCAATGGCTTTGGATATATTGAGTTAATGAAAAATGTACAGCATCAGTTAAAAACGGGGAATACTACCACTATCTGAGCCCAGCCTTATCAAAAGTCTAAAGTTGAGGAGGCTCATGGTTCAGTGAATTTAAAACAACGCCTTGAAGCTGGGCTTTTAACGCCTTCCCAAAAGTCTATTGCTCCCCCTCTGCTGCTTGTTCAAAAAAGGATGGAGGTCTTAAGTGGTTATAGACTATCATCATCTTAATGCTGTTGCCAAAAAGATTCATATCCATTACCTTGAATCAATGACTTGTTAAGATTACTGTCTGGATCACAGTTCTTTTTGGCCATGGACCTTGTTAGTGGTTACTGGAAAATTGAACAGGCTCCTCAAGATCGTCAAAAATGCGCTTTAATTTCTATTAAGGGGTTATTTGAACCTACTCATATGTCACAGGGGCTTTGTAATGCCCCTGCTACCTTTCAAAGAGCCATGGATGGCTTATTTGGTGATTTAAAACTTTCCTGCACTTTAGTTTATTTAAAAGATGTTACTGTTTTTTTCATACTTTTAACAATCATTTAGACCATTTAAAAGAAGTATTTGGCCATATGCGTCAAGATTTTCTAAAGCTAAAACTATCTAAGTGTGCTTTTTTTCAAAACTGAGATGTAATTCTCAGGTCATAAGGTTAATCACAATAGGATTTTACCCTTGTATAATAAGATTCAAGTCATTATAGACATGCCTGTTCCTAAGAGCTTACACAAAATTCAAGTGCTTTTAGGTATGGTTAATTATTATCTTCAATTCATCCTATTTTACTGTTATTGTAAAAATCCTTAGTTTATTTACTACATATAGAAGTTCCACTCTTATGGGAGGAATTGCAACAGCAAGCTTTTGACCTTTTGTGTCAAGCTCTAATTAGTGCCCAAATTTTAGCTCATCCTGATTTTTCAAAACCTTTTCTCTTATTTACAGATGCCAGTGATGTAGATATTGGGGCTATTCTGTCTCAGCATAACTCCAATCTAGTATATCATCCTATTGCCTTTTATAGTAAAAACCTTTCCAAAGTAGAACGCAATTATAGCGTTACTGAGAGAGAGTGCCTCATGGTCCTATCAGCCATCAAGCACTTTTGCCCTTACCTCTATTGCAAACATTTTACTATCAACACAGATCACACATCACTAAAATGGTTACAACAACTGAAGGATCCTGATGGACGCTTAGCTAGATGGGCTCTAAAGCTTCAGAATTATGACTTTTCAATTCAACATTGCACTGGAGCTATACACCAAAATGCTGAACTCTTAATTACCTATACTGACTCTATTAACTGCTGAAGAGGATCCATCTATGACCTAATTAGAAGACCTAAACTATGGTATTGTAAATCTAAGGACATTATAGCAAAGCTACAATCTTTAACTGAGGATACTCAAATAAAAGGCGGTTCTCTTTATAAGAAGTTGGGATCTAAATGGCCATCTTTTATTTGGCCTTCTGCTAGGACCAATACCATTATGGAGGCTCATCAAGCTGTGGGGCATGAAGCTGTCTCTAAGACTTTACAGTGGTTGAAAAATCAATGTTATTGGGATAATATACTGGAAACTGTGCACATGTGTTGATACTTGTCTCACTTGCCAAAAACAATGTAGCGGAAATCCAATTTAACAACATAAAATTGTGGGACCTTTGGAACCTTTTTCTAATATGAGCGTTGATGATGTAGTGGGTCCCCTTCCTACCGCTACTTATGGACATTGGTATATCATTCTAGCTATTGGCCATTTTTAAAACTATATAAGCTGTCTCTGTTTTCACTGTCACCACTAAGTCTACCGCATCTTTCCTTTTTAAGCAAGTTTTCACCCAACATGGTAGCGCAAAAGTACTATTATCCAATAATGGAACCAATTTCATTTCACAGGTAGTATCTGAGCTTACTAAATTGATGGGTACCAATCATTCATTTACAGCTTCTTATAATCCTTCTACTAATAGTGCAGTTTAACGAGATAATGGTATCCTGGTAGCCATTCTGCAAAAGATGGCTTCAACTGACCCTAGTAGATGGAATCTATACTTACCTAGCACAATGTTAGCTTACAGGGTTAGCTATCATTGTATAATTAAAATGTCTCCTTTCAAAGCTCTGTATAGTCTGATCCTATTTTACCCTCCAATGTACAACCTATACTTGATACTGCTACCCTGCAAACTAGTAATTAGCCATATGAAGTTCAGCTGACAAAGTTATCATAGTGAAAGCCTTAGCTTTGAGTTCTCTTGCTACTACAACTTCAAAAGAAGGACTTAGGACCAATGTTACCCAACCTACCTTACCTGAATATCAAATATGATATCTTGTACTCTTTTATTATCATAGACTTGGAGGACAAATTCACAAACTTGATACCATATGGTCTGGACCCTATCATATTATCTATCATCAGGGTATTGAATACTCCATTTAAGCTGTTGACACTAGGACTGTTATTATAGAGTTCATAGTAGACTTCTTATTGAGTATGTGCCCTCTAGACAAGATCTTGAGGGGGCATTGTTGGAAATTCACCTGTGATGACCAATTCTAATTAATATTGAGGTTTGGCATCTTAGTCTAATAAGACTATAAAAAATCCGTCAGATATATCCAATTCTCTTTTTGACCAATAATCAACTCTTTGTAGTTATCAGTTTCATCCTCATGAAGGGGATAAGCCTCCTGAGGAGGTTAAGAATTACAAAAGGGCTGAAACCACAATGTGAAGGTTGATTTCATTTAACAAAAATTGTATCAGATTGGAAAATCAGCTATATTGGTCCTCTAACAGAAAGAACTTACCTCATTTGAAGCACGAAAATCCTTACAAAAATTACTAAATCCTATCCTAATAATATCTCTAAATTCTAACTAATAAAGCACCACATATTTTGCCTTGCGTAATTACCTTTTGGTCAACTAAAAATGAATATTGTTATTCCAATTGGAGACCATTATTGCAACAAAACTAATAATTTTGATGCCTTATTTCAACCATCACTAGCACCATGAAACTAATAATTTTGTAGCCTTTGTAGTGTCTAAATATCAAAATTCCCACGAGATTCTAATAGTATATGTGGATGGTATTACCCAGAAAT
>JAKSZP010016796.1:0-13957 GCA_022478985.1 Massospora cicadina | reverse complement strand
AGAATAGTGGTGCTGAATTTTCCTAAAGAGGAGGAAAGGATAGCAGTCAGTAGAAAATACCCCAAATGGTCTTTATTTAAAGCAGAAAAAGCCATTAAATCACCAGAAAGTTCCTCTTCTGGCTCAAAAAAACCATCAGGGTATGTTTTGTAATCATAGAAGGGGGAGGGATAGTTGGTAAACCTCATTACTGAGGCCACATATCCCACCTCACCTTCTGCAGGTGCATATACTTTATCATATTTGAAACGAAGTTCTTTTTTCACTTCCTGAGTGCCCCAGATCATGGTAGGGGTCAAACGAGGGTTCTCAGGGGTAATCTGATATACAGGAGTAGAGTCCTCATCCAGGCCATAAAAGCTAATAAACAGTTCAGAAATATAGATAAGGTTTTCATTATAAAACGCGTTTTTAGATGTGAACAACCCTATTCCCCTAAAAGCAATGGAATGTTTGACGTTATCCAAGGCCAACACCCCTAGGCCCAAGTGCGCCAATTCCGCTGGCATCATCAGAACGTGCTGCTGAAGTAAACCCCATTTGTTTAAATTGAATTTGTGAATTTCGGTGGAAAGTCAGGGAATCATGACTTTCAGACCCAGAAGGATCTTAATCCACCAGGTATGAGCAAGAAGGGTGGGTACTTTCCCATTAGAGGCAGCAAAAATAACGCCAAAATGCTCTAACCCTCAGGAAACAGCGGTGCAGCTGACCACAGTCAAAGCCCACAGACAGCGCCCACCATTTGCACTTTGGAAAAATCCCACATGGAAAAAGTTCATGCACATAAATTTAAGTGGGTGGTCAACTAATGTAAGGAGAGTGTCTATAACTCTCCTGTTTCCAGCGTAGTAGTGCTTAGTGCACAGGTTTAACGCCAGGGAACTAGACATTAATACAAAAGGTACTAGAGCCCAGCAGAGGGTGCTGGAGCAATAATAACTTAAGTAAAGGAGTGCAATCATTATAAAAATACCCATTTAAAAGCGACGCAGTGCACAAAGGGGAAAGTGTCCCAGGATGGAGGGAACCCAGGCGAACCAACAGTGCACTAGGGCTAACCAAATTATATGTAAAAATATATGGTTAATATATTGTGAGACCTCCTCAAAGAGGTCTGCGCACAGGATCATCAGAGATAATATAAAATAAAACGGGAAAATGGGGAAGTTTATTATGAAAGTCAACCAACAAAGAATGTTGGTCAAGGAAATGAAATTTAAACTTCGTTGGGGTAATTTGGGGTCTGCTGAAGCGGTCCCAAACACTGATATACCAATAGGCAAACACTCCCATATGAATTGGTAGAATACACTGAAACAAACTTCACTCAAGTAATCAGTTGCTTTTGTATCTGACCTGAATGCATAGTTTCATAAATGGAATGCGTTTTAAAACCCCATTTATCAATAAACCAAATTGAACTGTCATTTTTAAATAGAATAAATCATCCGTTTTAATGCCTGGGCTGACAAAAAGGGTCTGGGAGTTATGCACCACACTAGTACCAACCTGGGCATATTTGGCATGTACCCAGCGTTGTTCTAATGTGTGCTTGAGGTCAGGGAGGGCCTGAAGCTTCACCTTCTGGGCCTCCTTCCACCTAGCCTTATCCTTGGGGTTAGTGGCCACTATCATGCCATTCAACCATGACAACATCACCTAGTGAACAAGCAGATTTATTGTAATCAATTAAGCTGGGTAATATGAACATATAAAAATCCAACAAAAGATCAAATGGTGTTGGTTTCTCAATCCAAACAATTGCCACCCATCTATCATGTTTAAGTTCATCACTGCACCATCCCACATATTCTGCCCTTTATGCATATAAGGCAGAATCACTCAAAAGGGCTAGTTGCTGCTTTATTCTTAGTATATCTCCTTATAATAACCTTAAAAAACTGATTTTCAAGTTGTTCAGCATGGACACTGCCACCCTTTCACTATGTTTTCTGTCCAGAGAAATTTCTGGGCAATAAAAGTCTTACTGTCAACCACTTCTTCCACAGTCCTATTATTTGGATGAATTTACAATTAATCAATATAATATGTGATAGCATTAATGCCAAACTTAAATTCATTTCAATTTCTAAATAAAAAACATATACAATACTACGCCTGTTTCTTATTCTACCTCTGACACTCAACAGTGGATCTCTAAAGGAATTTTGCATCAAAATCACCCCTCTCACACATGGTTGCTGCACCTTCAAGCCATGCGTTTCCCCATTACAGCCCTTTGACTTGTGGTTGGGACACTATTTACCCTTGTGGACCATTCCCAGCACCATTTCAACCACAGATTTCCAAACTTAAACTTTATTTTTTGGCTATACCAATGCTTTCTGGGCCATACACTGGGTTCTGTCACACCCTTATCAGAAGCCCAACCTTTTCCCACTTTGCCCATCCCAGACAGGCTTACCCAATATGGGAGGAGTCATCTTGATCTGACAGTGTTGCAGCCTTGTCACATTCAAAACTTTAAAAACTTATCTTCCACAAGGTAGCTCCACTTCATATGTCAATTTCAGACTTAAATTCTAGCCAAGGATGACCATAGCAAGGAATGAAATTATGACACCCCCAATTTAACTTTGCATAAACTTCCCATATGAAATTTTGACACCCCATCAACACCCATGTAAGCAAAAACTTAGGTGATGTTATTCTACACTAACCATAATTTGCTACTGCTGATGCATCCAAAGATAACCCTAAACATATGGTTGCTCATAAGTTAGCTTGGGCCGCTTGAAATAACTTTATTCTCTAGTATTTCCTTAACTTAAGCTGATGTCTTTGATTGAGTCTTTCCATGCAACATCAACACCTATGGCAGCTGCAAAGGCAACGAAGCTCAACCTTGAAGATTGAAACTTTGTGAAGATTTATTATACCTCTCTAATTGTCAAATCACTAAATTAGGTTGGAGCTCCACTAAATGATCATCTTTAATTATGGCATCTAGCTGCCTGTTTGGCTTGAACCTTTTGATGACTAAATTTGAGTCCCAATATAACAAAACTTCAACACCATTATTGTTTGCCCTAAGATACTACACGTTGTAATGAGCTGAAGCTCACTACCTTGCCCTATTACTGGGATGGGTTTGGCAAAGCTTTTAAAAGGCAGAGCATACGTTAAGTCACAGTCCAGTTTATTTACAGGAAAACCAAGATTGCAAACTGTGACCCAAGAAACCATTTGGATTTCAAAGATGGGGTTCACCTTGAATTGGGGAGCATAATATGGAACGTTGGAAGAATTAAGCCATGATGGGGAGAACTGTGCCTAAGGGAAAGTGGAATTTCAACTGTGCCATCCAATCAGAAAATTTCAGAATGGATAAACTATCAGAGCATAAACAAAAGGTCAAACATCTCACATCAAAGGGGATTCTAATGAGCTTTAGAGGTAAGTTGCATTAAAAATGGTAATGCCACAATCAAAGCTGGTTAGTTTATAGCATATTCTAGGCAAATGCAGTGTACCCCCCTCAACCCTCATCATCTGCCATGTCAGAGTAGTAGTAAACTGGCTACCTAATTTATAGGTGGTTAGTTTTAATAGTTTAAATCTAAATTTCTTTTTACTTTTTGGTATAGCATATTAGTCCTAAAGTTGGTCCATTCTGAATATAATATAGATAGATAAATTAATTGATTATAAAGATTTTTACTTTGCACGTTTGTCCATACTAAATATTATTTACTTTATTTAAACCCCATCAAAGGATCCCCACTTTGTATATAAAGCCATTAATAAGCATGTTAAACCTTTATAAAGGATATGGAGTAAGCAAATAAAGGTAGCCCAAAATTTAGTATCAATGACATAGGAGGTGATCATTTATCTGACCCTATAGAGTATGTAAAAACTTAAGTTGTCTCAAATTTAATCCTTATCCTCATAGCATTATAATATTGGAGACTAGCGGTGTTACCTGGCATTGATCAGGTTTATTTATTACCAGATGATTTAAACTGATTAATTCAGGTTTTATATTATAGATAACATGAAACTACTTACTCATTACCATTTAACATATAAAACCAATTAATCACCAATTGCTTACCCAATGTAGGTGAACTTATCAAAATTAAAACCCACCAACAACTTTGTCAAAACCAATTGAATCTTAAGGATTACTCTAATACTATCAAACCACTTGGAAAAGCCAAACAACCCAAAATCATCCAAAACCCACCAACCACTTAGCCTACATGAATTGAATGTAAGAAGTGACCAAATTTCACCAACTCTTTGGCTAAATAACATTAAGCTTTACCAAATCACCCAAAATTCACCAATACTTGGCTATATCTCAATTTAAATAAAAATAATAGTAAACTACCAACACTTACTCAAAACCATTGGATTATTGAATTGACCAAAATGTATCAACCACTTGGCCAAAAAATTTAAACCTACTAAATCAATCAAATACAACCAAACTGCTAACCAAACCATCTCTATTTAAATATTATTTTGTGTATATATGTAATATAATCTTTTAAACTACTGAACCAATTTCAACCTAACTTGGAACAGATATTATGTGGATTAGGGGAAATGACCTAAACAGGTACCCTAAAGTCAGAATAAGAAAATTTGAATAAATTAGTTATTTTAAAACAAACAGATGAATTATGATCAAGCTAAAATATCCTAAGGTGTAAGCACTTAAATTAAACTTTATTAAAAGCCACTCAAAGCTGCAGAAATTATATTTCATTGTCCAAAGCAAAACCAAAGTAAATGCAGATACATGATACTTTTTATAAATTAATGATAACTGTGTTGGCTCATCATTTAATTTTTTGTTTTAACTATCACTTGAAATATCAGATTTAGCTAAATAAAGATAAACCATTGAACTGCTTAGCTAAAACCATTAATATTAAATCAACCACTCACCAACTGCTTGGTAAAGAAACTAAAATTACAAAACACCCAAAAACCACTAACATCTTACCAAACCAATTAACTTATCGAATTAACCAATCATTAACTGCTTACTAAAACTATCAAGCTTACTAATCAACCTAAACCAATCAACCGCTTAACAAAACCATTGCAACTATTAAATCAACAATTGTAAACCCTTTGCGGCCAAGTGTCAGCAAATAGCAGCCCAAGCCTTTTTACCGTTGCGGACACAAGTTGGCATATAGCCGCCCAATTCAGTGTATATGTTCTTTACTGCGCACACCAATACCTCTCATCCACAGCCACGCTTGCTCATTGAGCGGCTTCGACTGCAAAGGGTGAAGCTGCTCAGCTGTAACAATATACTGATTACCAATAAACATATAGGTTTTTCACTCGGTACAAAAAACTAATTATTTAACTACAAAAATAACGGGTTTAATTAAGAAACTTTTGCAGCCATGTATGACAACTCACTGAAGTTTCTTTGCAATTGGATGAATGGTATAGGAATGTGTACATTATAAACAAAAAAGATATTTATTTTACTTGCTTTTATTTTACTCACCACCTTGGTTGTGTTATAATCTTGCATCCTTCATTTAACACACTATCGGACAACCTATTGATGAAAGTTTGCACAGTTACAAAGGTCAGGTGACAATATTTGTTCCTCTATAACTTTTATTTTTTCACAGTATAATGAAACAGTTTTATATATAAGAAGTGAAAATTTTGTATGTTTTAATGGTGATTGGTATATTGTTATGGCTGAGCAGTTTGATATTCAGTTGATTTGATAGTTTAAATGGTTTTGCTAAGCGTTGGTGGTTATTAAGCTAATTATAAGTTATTTGTTTTAGTAAGTAGTAAGTGATTGGTTAATTTGATAGTTTAAATGAGGTTTTCCAAGCAGTGGGTGGTTTTAGGTTGATTCAATAGTCCAATTGGTTTTGGGTGAACAGTTAGTAGTTTTTGTTTAGGGTGTGCCAACTTCGGGAGTATAAATTTTCTTTAAAGGTGTAAATTGGTGAAACTTCAGAAAAGCAAGGCTAAAAGGCCCAGAATAGCCTTTTGTTCTCTAAATTATTATATATAGATATAGGATGGATAGATGAGATTTAGACTTATGAGCTAGTTCAGTTTGTAGCTAATATCAATGAAGGTACTTAGTTTAGTTTAACTTAGTTTAAAAGTGTACTTAATTCATTTATCCATTTAAAATAATTCACTTTATAATAAATTCTACTTCTGAAAGCTTATAATAAGAATTATTGGATAAAATAGATAAATGAATGTTTAAATTTATAAATTGAATGAAATGTACTAAACAACTAAAACGAATTAACTAAACCAGATGATGGAAAAGATTGGGCTGGGAATTGAACCAGCATCTCTAGCTTACCCTTACGATTAATCGTTTATCATATCGTTTTTGTTTAGGTAAGGAGTCTGGTGAAATGTTTGATTTAAATGACAATTTTCAACCCCTTGGCCAAATAAATTGAACCAATCAGATCGATGGGACCATACATACATACCCACGTTTCCATTTTATATATTAGAAGATAAAGTTTTTACAAATCGATAGCCCTCATCTAATTATAAGCCAAAAGGGTATCGGCCATCAGGGGTAGGTTTAAGCTCAGCTGCCCTCGCCCCTAGCGGTTCCAACCGGCGGCCAGGTAGCCGATCTGCATACTGTAACGAAAGTAATTGAAAACTAACCATCCCCAAGTTAAACTCTTCATGACAGTTAACCTCAAGTTAAACCCTTCGTCGGAGCCGTGATTGGGTCTTCCAAACTTTACCATACCGAAGATGGCACGTTTAAAAGCTCGCTCACCCAATTGAACTTTACTTAAAGGATCATTGCCAACCCAACCCATAGTTATATAAAAGCCTAGCTAAAAGGGCATGGCGACCACCCACGGATCGCTTGGGTAGAATTTGCTAACCGGTAGCAGCAGACGCTCAAACTTCTGCTAAAAACATCGATTGGAGAGTAGTCTACCGGATAGCGGGCAATGGATTCGCAAGGCCGATAGAGCGACCCATTAAACTAAGCGTAGAAGCGCGATGGGAGGTCAAAATCAGAGCAAGGTTAGAATACGGGTGATATAAAACGCAGGCATGCTTTAGAGAGTGGGGACTAAACTGCATTATGGAACGCCATCAAACTAGGAACTTTCTCTATAACCGATAGGGTGGTATCCACGCGGATAAGCCTTCAACCCCTCAAAAACACGCCACCTTGGAAGGCCAAGGCTATACAGCAACCGCACCTTTGACACGGTCCTGAAGCTCCTGGAGAAGCACCAACGCTAGGAGATCAGTTTGTAAACCGGCTTGGAGGCTTACCCTTGATCGGGGTAACGGAAGCCAAGTCTAAGGTTGTCAGCTTTTTGGCGACGGTGTCAGGCAGAGGTTGGGGGCCACCCTTGCCCCATCCTCGATGGGATTGCGTAGGAACTCCTCGGCCTGTTTGATGACGGGTGGGGGGATACCGGCCAGCTGGGCCACAAAGAAGGCGCACGAGCTCCCGGAAACGCCGGGCAGGAGGCCGTGCAGGAAGGTGAAGCCGCCATCCTAGAATTGAGGGGGGGCAAGCACGCAGGTTACCTCCAGCTTCTGCACGCGGGTGTGGAAGTTGGCCGCCCCACTCAGATAGAAGGCGGGAAGGCTCGGGTTGGTGACGGCCGAGGCGATACGGTGGAAGTGGGTGGCGAAGAGCGAGCGGCACCGCAACTTATCGTGCAGGTGCTTGAGGATAGCGAAGGCGAGGGCCTCGCCCTCAGAAGTCGAGGTACCCCGGCCAATCTCATCCACAATCACCTAGAAATTAGACCGTAGCGTGCGCCGTACCATGGACTTGTCGGTGGCTTTCTGGAGGATGGTGGCCATCTCTTGCATTTCAATCATGAAGGTTGACTGCTCGTTGGTCAGGTTATCCGCAGTCCCCACCTAAAAGCATGCGGTTCAGAAAAACTTGCAACTTGGATGGCGGCTTACCCTCGAGAACAACTGGTCAACGATGCCAAGGTGGGCTGAATCGGCCGGCACGTACAGCCCAGCCTGGGCCATGATGACGATGAGAGCTATTTGACGCAGATACGTACTCTTGCCCCCCATGTTGGGGCCAGTGATGATTCCAAGGCGGGTGGCATTGGCATCCAGATGGCAATCGTTGGGGGTGAATTGACGCCGCTTGCCTTGGAGGGCCAGCTCAACCGCAAGATGGCGTGCGCCCTTGATATCCAGCTTTGGCGCCTCTTCAAAGGTAGGCCTTATCAGGCTCAGGCGCAGGCTGACTTGAGCCATCGTGGTGGCCACATCAAGCTCAGCGATGGTGTTGCTGCATGTCAAGATGGATTCCCGGCAATTCAAGGCTTGGGCGCAGAGTTCCTCAAACACCCGGCGCTCCTCTTCGGCAAGTTCCTCCTGAGTTTGATCCAACTTGCCACCAAGCTCGGTCCATAAGCCCACATAGTAGCGCCGCTTCCCTTTGAGGGACTGGAAAGGTAAAGGTGGCTGGGCGAGCTTTCTTGAGGCTTCCAGGAACGCGGGCTCATCGCGGGCGGTGAGCTCGACAATATGGCCATAGCCCGGGGAGGAGATCAGCTTTAAAGTTTTGGCGGCGAGGGAGTTGCGCAGCTCGATTTCAAGCACCTCCCGCTCCCTTTCCAGCCGATGCTTGGTCGCGTAAAGCTCGCATAGCCGCTGGTTATAGTCCGGCCGAACGCAGCCGCCGTTCGACATGTCTCCCAAAGCGGCATCGTCATAGGCCCGCGCAATCTCGTTTGCCAGCAGAGCGGGGATGGGAAGCCGCGAGGCCAGAACCACAATGGCCGGGCTTTTGGATCTTGTAAGCTTGGTTTTCAAGACTTCGGCGCATCGCAAGGTCTTCATGATGTCCAGAAGGTCTAGGGAGATTGCATGGCGGAGCGAAAGCTTCTGGAGCGAGCGCTGGGCATCTCTAGCGCCCTTTAACGCCTCACGCACTTCCTCACAGAGCCCGCCATCCGCACGAAACGCCTCGATCGCATCTAGGCGGTTATTGATGGTCAAGAGATGGGTGGAGGGTGAAGCGAGCCGGGAGGCCAGTAACCGTGAGCCGGGCTTGGTCAGCGTCTGGGTGAGGCTTTTAAGGAGTGAGCCGGGATTTCGGGTGGACACCTCTAGACACTGCAGGACTGCCTGGTCCACCTTAAGGCGGCGCGGATCGTCGCGCAGGATGGGCAGCTTGAGGTCAAGTTCCCGGCCCCCTTGGGTCTTGATGACGTAGTTCATAAGGCCGATGCCGGCCTCCCTCTCAAGCGGGGAGAAGTTGTTGAGCTTGTTGATGAGTGGGTTCATCTGCGAAGGCCTACCCGTGAAGGTTTCCCCAGGCTCATGAGCCACCTTAATCCCAGCTAGCATGGCCTCATCTAGGGTGGTTGCCTTCGCCTCGGAAAGCACCAACTCCCTAGGCTTCAGCCGAGCAAGTTCGTTCGCCAGCTCATCGATGTGCGTTGATGAGATTTGGAAATCACCGGTGGCCAAGTCGATCCAAGCCATCCCAACCATCTGGTCATTGGAAAAGGACAACGCCAATAAAAAATTCGAACGGCCCGAATCCAAGAACTGCTCACCGACTAGGGTCCCAGGGGTGTAGATCCTGCTTAGCTTTCGGTCGTACTGCTTGGAGATCGGATCCTGAAACTGCTCGAGGATCGCGACGCTTTGCCCCTGACGCTCCACAAGCATCTCCAGATGGCGTTCCAGCTGGCGAACGCCGAACCCGGTGAAACGAAACGTATGGCCCTTCACCGTTTTGTCGACCACCATCAGCCCGAGCAGCTGCCCGATAAGGTCGGCCTGCTCGTAATACGCCTACCCCAGATTAATTCGTTTCCTCATGGTACCTCATAGAAATCCCCCACCCGAACCAAGGTCAGGTATTGTGGATTCGCCTGCTGGTACTCAAGCACGGTTTGAAGTAATTTGGAGGCGGGCGCATCCGAGGCTTCAACAGCCTCCTCCTCGGCGTTCTTCTCGGTGAGATCCTTGAGCAAGAGCTTCGAAAGCGTGCGGTTGCTTCGAGCCGCGCTTTTGGTTTCGGCTTTCGTCCGGCTATTGCTACTGATCGGACAGACCAACGCGCTACCGTAGGGTGAGTAAGTACACTTTAAATCATCGGGCCCACCACAACCCTTCACTCAACAGATTGCCACCTTTAAAATAATACGTTCTTACTTAAACATTAAAATTAAATTAGACCTACTTTAGATAGGAAACCACTTCCCATCCATGTCTCCGCAAATCAACAAATTAAATATCCTACTCGAACAAACCCTACGTAAACCTTAACAACCAACAAGTAAGGATCCGAAAATTGGAGTTGCAATGCTAGGTTTCACCAATTTTAAAATTGTAAACTCGAGTCCACCTCGGACACCGGTATCAAAATAAACCCCAAACGCTTTCTACGACCCGGACCAAAGGCAGAAAAGCTATTCTCGAGCAAAATGTAAACAATAAACCCATATCGCTTCAACCACGAGGGCTAACATCTACGAGTTAAAGAGATCCCCAATCAACCATGCCCCGGAATAAAGCAACCCCACTCACCTAAACCGAGTACGCGCCTCTATATCCGACAAGCCGGGTATAGAGAACCGGCCCCAACGTCGCGAAACCGTAACCAACCGGCCTAATGGGCGAGCCATGGATGCGCTTCCCGATGGTCTGAGCATTTCAACAATTTTGGGATGGGATGTTAAAGCTGAACTCGAAGTTATAAACTTGGCCAAATCTTGGTACGCCGCCCCGTCTATCCGACCTCAAACTTTTTTTAAGGGGTTCGGTAGCTAAAGTTATTGAGGTTAAGAGCCGGCCGCCTTAAAATTTTTCAACCCTCGGTGGTGAAATCGAGGGGTGCCGGTTTAGGGAATCCCAAAATCTCGACGATCTATGTAAAGTTTAAATTTGAAATTATTTTTAAGCGGGCTGGAGTAGGTTACAGGCTAATTTATCGGAACTATACCATTTTTCCTTCAATTTCAACATTTTGCATTTGATTTCAACATTTTGCATTTCGATTTCAATATTTTGCATTTCAATTTCAACATTTTGCATTTCAATTTCAACATTTTACAAATCGATTTTAACCTTTTGTATTCAATTTTATTCGAGGTGGGCTGACCTGAAGACGATACCGTACCGATTGGGGGGAAAATCGAATGAATGGGAAAGGAGGATAAAATCCGGAAAACCTCCATGCGCGGCGTATGATAGCCAGGAACTCCATAAATCAATTTGCTATTCGCTATCTCGGTTTGGGGCATTGGTGCGCAACGCCAACACAGTCATAATTGTCCCCTACCCAAAGTTCCTGTACCGGGATCGAACTCGGGAAGGCAGCGGTAGAGGTCCCATTCTACCACTGGGGTATCCCCTCCTTCCAGACTAGCTAAAGTTTTTAAATTTGGCACATTTATGTATCTCCCATGACAATACAATATTCCATTAAAAAATTATGAAAATTGTGGATTTTAAAATGAAAACGTTTTTAAAACGCTTACCGGTTTAATTGTAATTATTGGTTCAATTAGTTTTTACAGAGATGACATTAGTTTCGTTTTGCCTTCATAAAGTAAAAATCGACACATGCATGCCCACAGTTTCAGGGGCTTCACCAGATTTGTATATTGCTTGAGTCAGCTGAAAAACGTGCTATTATGGGGAAACCAAAGGCTGAACCATCTCCTATGGTATATAAGCGCCATAAAATTTACAAACCAAACATTAAATTATTAGTGAGATAAAAATATGAATTCTGTGCTGATCTTTACTTTGTTTGCTCTTGTTTCGTGCGTTCCGATTGCTCGCTCCAATAATTACTATGGAAATTGTGTCAGTATTCCACTTGACAACTCTCAGAGCAATCTTATCTGGGATGAAAGATATGACCAAACTCCACCTCATGGAGATAAAAATGTCCGCTCTTATTCAAGTGACACTATAAGAACTACTGAGTATGGCCGCGGAAATGGCTTGAGAGTAGGTGCAGGTCTTGGACTAGGCCTTAAGCTCGGCCTTGGTGGGGTCAGAATTTAAATAAACCCAAAATGTACTACCCTTAGAAAAAACATTTATCATAATTTTTGCTTTTTATCCTACCAAGGGAATTTCATGGTTAATCGTTAAGAAAAAGTTTATCACCTTAGAATAAGTTTTATATAGTCGGTAAATTAAAATTACATACACTTATTCGAAAGATAAAGCCTTCTGATAACTTCTGGAATTTGTAATTTATAATCGTTTTAGACTCATACTTAATTGATAATCTATGATCTCCAGAATGCTGTACTGGCTTAAAAAAATCTCGGTGTGGTATATTTGTCCCAAGGTTGACTCACCTCGATTACTTAAAAGGGATGATGTACAGAATGCTTTCCACGCTTTGCTACAAGTATAATGTCTAAAATTTGAAACAATTTCTTATATCTACCTTGATGCATTATAAATCTTAGGTATTAATAATATAAAAGCTAGAACTATTTGCTCTTACAATATCCTAGTACTTTATAATCTAATTTTATCTATAAAGATCTTATAATTACTCTTGAGAAGCCTATTTTTGATTGGTCATAAATAGTCTAATTTTTAAAAAGAAGTTACCAACCGTAAAGTAATCTATTTTGAGAATAATTATACTATACTTTTCTTCTTATCATCTTATTAATTAATGTCACTATTTTATACTTAGCGCTTTCTTTTTAGATCATTAAGTAAATTTGTACTAGTTTTTATATTTTGTTAAACTAGAATTTATTAATGTTCTAAGAACTAAATCACACATAGTTATATTATTGCAACCCTTATATCTAATGAGCTGAATTTATATCTAAAGAACTCTGAATAAAAATTTGGTTAATATTTTATAAAAATATGCAAAATTTCAATATATAATATTATCTTTGAAAATCCAAATTTACCTACTAATTTACCTTATGCAATGTATAATAATAATTTAATTAAAGTATGACTAAAAGTAGACAACAGAAAAAAATATTTTTTAAAAACTTGCTTTTTTAAATGAGAAAATAATAAAAGGTTGAAAATATAATAGTAAAAAATATAAAGTAAATAAACAAAAAAATCAAACAAAAAGGCAAACTAAAAAGTAAAAAAATAATTTCTTTGCCAAATAATTATTTTTAAAAAAATTTCATGTATGACTGCAAGAAAAGTAAGGAGTGTGCATTTATATACAATCATACATACAATCATACAAATTATGTGAATATATGTAATATATATTATATATATATCATATTTATATATCATATATATAATATTTTATATATATAGTGTATAAATATATATGCAAAAGTTATAAAATTAAATATATTAATATGTATATTATATATATATTATCTACTTATTAAAACACATTCACTGATGTACTGACTGACTTACATCTGAAACCTTCAAGTCTGATGAGTTCAATCTATTTTAGCAAGTAGATGAGAATTTGCAAATATATCAAATACTTTATCAAATTAATCTCCCAAACCAAAACAAAAATCAGTGTTAGAGATCTAAGTAGATTAAGTAAAGAGGATAATCAGCTCACCAGCTACAAGGGCAACAGCAAAGCTAATAGTCCAAGTGGCCTGAGTGTAGTGCTGGCACAGCCTATAGGCTGTCTAGGTTTAAATAATTTTAAAACCCTGCCTAATTTGGTTCCCCTAATTAATAATACTTTTGCTAGTTAAGTAATAGTTGATTTAGTAGTTTGAAATATGTTACATACATAACAATTTTGAATATAGAGAGATGTTTTGGGTAGCAGTTTGGCATTATTTGATTGATTTGATAGGTTTATCTTGTTTGGCTGAGTAGTCAATGGCTTTTGGTTGAATAAATAGGATACAGTTTAGCTTTGAGGGGTGGTTAGTTATTGGTTGATTAAATAAGTTCAGTTAGGTTTAGCTAAGTGGTTGGTGGTTTTTAGTTGATTTAATTGAGCAATTAG
>JAKSZP010016795.1:0-14025 GCA_022478985.1 Massospora cicadina | reverse complement strand
CTACCATGATTGGCTCAACACCAGCCCAATTGTTGAATAATATTGTGGTTATCAATGATATGAGTACCAATGGCAAAAAGACTCTGGCGGATTCCCGGTGGAACCCTAGCTATTGGGGGAATATGATTTATAACCAAAATCAGCTTAATAAGGTAAAAACTAATAATAGAATTGCTCCGACTATTCAACCAAATTTGAGTTGTTTGTTACCACATGGTTCTGATCACCTCTGAGAAGATTTTACAGATTGATGATTGGATGAAAATTAACAAATTATTACCACATGAATCAGATCACCTCTGAGGTGAGAAGATTTTACTCGCTGGTGATTGGATACAATTTATCAAGTCATTACCACACAGGTCAGTTTTGCCTCAAAATATTCATCTTCGATCTGATAGGCTGAAAGCCTATGTTTCCTAATTTGGATGACTCAGCCTTTTAATACTTTATCCCCAGATAACCATGGTCCCTAAATTTTGAACTAGTTTAAATAGGAAATACTAGTATCAAAGAAAGGACTTCTTTTGGCTTGCCCCGCTTAAACAATAAAAAACATAAAAAACTTTAACAAAGCGTTAATTATTACTTTTATTTAAAAAGTAAGTTTCTAACCTTGATAAAAAATTTGTGGCATCTGTCAGTGGATCCCACACAGGGGTACCCTCCCTTTTAGAATTTACTGCGGGGAAGGCTGACCATGGGACGGACACTTCTGAATATGACTCAGATGAGACTAAACATAGTACCAGGGGAGGCACCCCAGAGAAGCGATGCTATCTCTTGTTGCCAGCGGGAAAGCCACTTATGGGGAGGGGGAGGGAACGTGTGAAGGGGCCGTAGCCACTATTGAGCACGTGTGGAGGAAGGGGTCTGATTTGATGAACCATACTGGGACCAGGAGGAGACCAGCTGTTGGCGACGCGGTGGGAGATATCCAAACATCCACGCTTATAAGTGGTCCACCAAATGAGACCGGAATCTGTGGACAGCTTCAGGGAGGGTGGGGATAGATCCAGCGATGGCATCCAAGACAATTGTGTGGATAGTCCACATGGCGATTGCAACCACCAGAGCACGGAGGGAGGATGGAAGGGGGGAGGCCATTGATGAAGCAAACATATCTCTTGACAGACTGAAGGGATGCATTTGATCCTAGCCTAGCAGACGTTGGACTTCGCGCCATATCACTTTAGAGGTGGGGCACTTCTCCAGGCGGTGGAACAGCATTACATACTGGCCACACACGACACAGGATGAGTGTAAAGCGTTAGAGCGCTCAGCTGTATGATACACCCGCCTCAGGCAGCGCCACACATGGGAGCGGACTTGAGGCTGCAACAGAGGATGGTGTGCATATTTCCAGATAGTCTTTTGGGTTTTAATGGAATAAGGGATGTCCATCATGTCCAGGTAGTCCACCCTGGATAGGACTTGAGGTCAAATGGGCTCACGCCATCATGGATGGGTAGCTCCTGTACCTCTTGTGTATACTGAGGAGAGGGGCGGCCTCTTCGGGTTGTATGTCCACTAATACGAATTCTCCACTCTGCGCTTTGCATGGAGAGTAGGATTCGTTTGTAGTGGGTTTTAGTCCCGTGAGGACCTGTGGCCGATGTGTGTGATGCGAGTTATTTCATCAGGGAGTGGGGGTTTGATGGATTATTGAGGCCCAAGGCTCGGGAGAAGTTGGAGCGGGATGCGCGGGACCAGTGTTGGGATGGGAGTGTAGGAGCAGTGACGGCCGCGATCCAGGTGCCCAGGATCTTGGCGGCATGGGCTTTGAAGTCAAGCAGGCCCATGCCACCATGATGATGAGGGCCATACATGACCTCTAGCCATACTGGTGGAGGATGGCCTGACCAAAGCCATCCTTGCAGCAAAGTATACAGGGATTTGAAGAAGCTTGGGGAGAAGGGGATGGCGTGGGCTCCGAACCAGACTTTGGATAGGAGCATAGAGTTGGCTAGAACAACCCTGCCAGTGAGGGTAGTAGGGTGGGCTCTGAGAGAGGCAATTCGCTTCATCACGCTGTCCAGTATACAGCACTCCATTACTGCTGACGCGTATCCGCCTGCCTCCATCCACACGCCCAGATGGCGTACCAGTCCTATGGTAGGACATGGCACAAAGGGGAGCACCAGTGGAGCGGTGTGTGTTGAGTTAGTAAGGCGTGGACGTGGGCGAGCAGATGGGCCGGGTTGGGAACTACTTTCTGGGGCCCAGAAGTTCTGAAACTGACCAAGGAGGATGATTTCGGTTTTGGAGGCGTTCAGTGCAGCAATGCTTACCCAGGAATATTCCTGGATGAGGGCTTCAAGCACGCGTGCATCTTTGTTATTAGACACCCCCACTATGCAATCATATGCAAATGCCATCATTTTGACTGGGGTTTGGCCTGGCACATGGATCCCAGTGAGGTGGGCATTCACATTTCGCAGTATTGGGTCAAGGCTGAAGTTGAATAAGAGTGGGCTGAGGGGGTCCCCTTTTCGCAGGCCCCTTTGAGGGCGGACTACTTCCGTTAGGAAGCCAGGGCCACGCACTGCCATTGTTGCAGATTCCGTGAGCAGCATCACCCAGTTAATGAAGCGGGGGGGGTAGGCGGAATTGATGGAGGCAGGCCCTAAGCTATTCCCAGTTTACTCTATCATAGGCCTTTTGTTGGTCCAAGAATACAAGTGCCCCAGAGGCTGTGGACTGACACACATTAGCCACAGAGTGCACGTTATCCCAAATCAACCTTCTGGGGATGAAACCAAATTGTTCTGGGGAGATGTTGGCAGATGCTACAGTCTCTAAACGGTTAGCCATGATTTTGGTTAAAATTTTGGTGTCTGTGTTTGTTAGAGAAATGGGGCGCCAGTTGGCTAAGTCAAGCCTATCCCCTTTCTTGAAGAGTGTGACAGTAAAGGCCTCTTGTCCTCCTGGTAGGAGGTGCATTTCCAACAGGCTTTGGTTAAGTGAGGCTAGCAGCAATGGGGATATATATTTAAAATATTTTTTGTAGAACTCATATGGAATGCCATCTGGGCCTGGGCATTTTCAGTTTGGCACACCACAAATGGCTGTCCATAATTCGTTCGGAGTAATTAAATTCATTATTTCCGGGTATCAGAAAATGGTGCAGATATGAGCTCAGTTGAGAAATTCTGCCATTTCAGCTAGCTGAATTGGTTCAGCTCAGTATAACTCAGAGTAATATCTTTGCATTTTGATTGTCACTTCAGCTGGTGTGTCCGCAATGGAATTATCCGATCTTTGCACCTGTGTGCAGGCCACACTCTGGCATGGTGCGAAACTTTTTTTGAAGAAGTATGCGGTGCAATTGTCACCTTTAGTCATGCGTGTGGCCCTGTATTGGACACAAACCCAATGTTTGTGTTATCTTTCGAGTGCGTTGAGGTGGGCAGCTGCCTCCACCCACTTCTGGCCCCATGCAGGGCTATATCCTGTGGCTGAGATGTTGGACTCCAAGTGGGCCAATTCTGCCAGTGCGCGCAATATAACTGCCAATGTGGCTCGTGAGCATCTGGAGGAGAGATGGCGATAGTGGCGGATGGTATCTTCTTTGAAAGTTGCCCATGTGGAAATGGGGTCCACGCAAAACGGTGCAACAAACAATTTTGCCAAAGTTGCCTCTTCCACCCACGTGGAAAATCCTGGTGACGCGAGCTCGGGGGGGTGGATTTTGCACCAATGTGGGGCCTTTGCAACTGTGACGGGTAAGTGGTATGTTATTGAGACCAGTCGGTGGTTGGAGAATTCCATTTTCGTTGTTTTGAAGTAGGAGATGTGGGGTTGGAATTTTGCTGGTGCTAGAATAAGGTCGATGCGGGTCATGGACCTTAATTGGCCGTTATGGATGTGGGGACGCATCATGTTTTTGATCAGTGGGGCATGTCGCAGCAGCGCATCCCTTAGCCCAAGGGTGGCTTTTAGAACGCGTAGTTCTATGTGACCCTGTGGGGCGTGGGGTGAGGGCAGCCACCGGTCCGTCGGTGAGGTTAGCCAACAGTTCATGTCACCAACTAGGAAAGAATTGGGGGGTAGCGAGAGGGATTTGACCAACAAGAAAAATTTCCAACACTCATGTGCACCATTTGGGGCGTAAATGTTGATGATTGTGTGCACAACATCAGCCCATGAGAAGGTAACAACGAGCACTCGGCCATTTAGGAATGTTTCTGAAGATAAAAGTTTGAAAAAATTGTTTTTCCAAATTAGCACCCCACAGTGCTTTGACCAAAAGGATAGGGATGGTAGGAGCATTGTTTTCCAAGCTTCCTCAGAACCTCATGGACAGTGGGACTCCTGGATGGCCTGGATATCCACAGGTAAATTGTGTTGTAAAAAACTCAGTTTCCTAGCCCAGGATGGGGAGGCCTTGAGTCTGGTGATATTCAGCATCCCTAGGGTGAAGGTTTCCCCCATCGCACCTTAGGTGCAAGGGGGTGGGCCCCTGGCCCACCAGCCTCTTCCAGGTCCCCACGGGCTTTCACAGCAGTGCGGGTATTAGCAGCAACACTATCAGGTTTTTGTTAATTTTTGTGGAAAGAGTCGCGTTGGCTTTGGCCTTCACTTTTTGTTTTCCCGACGTCAGATGAATTTTTTGCGGTGCGGATAAGTTCAGTGCACCGTCAAGTGGTGCAAAAAAATTTTTTTTGGTTGGGATAGGTCCCAAGTCGGTTTTGACCGGGGCTTGGGTACAGCAATTGGGTGAGATCGAATCTCCCATTGGATCCTTGGATTGAGTGGCCCATTTGGCATGGGGCCTCCCAATCTGATTGGGTGATGGATTCCCGAGTTGCTTCCACCGCGAAGGTCTCCATGTCCTCCTGGCGTTGTGAGTGTGGGATGGTGGTGTTGGCCTTGGCCATTTCATTGGCCGTGGCCCTACAGGCCTGCTTGGCCTTCTTCCGCTCCTGCAGGGAGATGGGCTTTACCAATAGGTAGCAGCCTTGTGCTCCCCACGGGAAAGCCTCCTTGGTGCTTGCAGTTGGTTTGTAGTGCACCTCTCCACTGGTCATGGCCGCCGAGGGGTGCTCTTGGAATGTGACGCCCTCTTTGATGGGGCATGTGTGCGCCTTATGGCCGAACACATCACAGTGGGTGCAAATGGGGGGCGCGCTGTCCACGGTTACCTGGAATGGGTGGGTGGTATGCCCTGCAATGTCAATAAAGGTGGAGTGCGGGATCTGGGTTAGGTCCTTCACAATCTCCTCAGTTGGGGTCAGAACTGCAATGGCTTTGCCAGTGCACAGGTGTGGCATCAGCGTGAAACGTTGCATTTTGAAAGATTGTATTTCGCCGTATATGGTGAGACCATCTTTCTGGTGTTGCTCCAAAATATTACGTTTTACCATAGTAGGCAAAAAGTCAAACGTGAGGAAAATTTTGCTTGATTTTGTACATCTGGTGCATTTAGTTTTGATGACCCGTTGCCCTTCAGGGAGGTTGACCACTATGAGCACCACTGCAGCCTCGTCTGCTACTATTTTGCTTTTGAAACCTAGGTCCAGTTAACCGCGAGACATGGAGTGAGGTGCAACGTACACCATGGTCAGGAAAATTTTGTGTACATCTTCACAAAATTTTTTCCTGTAGGACCGTTTTTTGGATGTCCAGATACACACGGACTCTGAATTCCACTGACAAAAGTGGCTGGGAATGTGGCGTGTTGATGTACTGGTTGCATTGTGCTTGCCACATGAGTATCTCTGGGGAATTTTGACCGCCGGTTTTTTTAAATTTTTTTCTATTCCACCAGATTCTCCGGGGCATTTTTAAACATTAGAGGCCGCGGGCCTTCCGCCTGCTCCTCTTGCCTTGCTTGCCCAACTGCTCCCAGACATGGGCGCAGACTAATCCCCTCTATGAGATTATTAAACTAGATTTAGTCTTGAATTGAATAGGTTGCAAAAATGTTTCAATGAGAAAGAAAAGTTATGGGTTCCCTCCCTTTTAACTAAAGATGTTTTCTCCTCTAAAGTTAAGGAAACTGAATAAATGAGAAGTTTTGCTCAAAGTATTATTCAGCTTCAATCTAAGGCTATGACAAACTTATATAAAATAGTTACAAAAGAGGGACAATCTGCAATGAGTTTCAGGCTCCCCTACCTTCATTCAGAGTGTCTGACCTGGTCTCTTACTACCATAACTGCATCATTACTAGAAGTGGTAAGTTTAAAATCATTTGGGAGGGTCCCTTCACTGACACTTCCAAGAGAGGTGATGAGCTTTATAAATTCTTTGGCTACAGGTATTACCATAAAAGTGCAATGCCCAATTCTTACGCTATATTTTCCCCCAACATTCTTGTAGGGAATAATGTCAGACAACTGCCTGTCCACTTATGTGAAAAGAAGTTTTGGGTGCAAATAATCCCAATGATGGGGAATCCACCCTCACACCAACTCTAATTTGGTGCTTGTTGGACAATCACCTGTCCATGCTTACAATGATAATGTTTCAAATTTAAATATAAATAAGATCGGCCAAAAGATTTGTTTAATTTCCAGTGGAACCTCTCAAATTGGGGTAACATTTTTACTAATACTTCTCAGGCAAATAGTACAAGTTCATGTAAGCAAATTGCAATAACTAAGTGAAGAAATCAGGTAAGTCCATATGAGGTTCCTCCTTATCCCACTTCTAATCCATTTCAAGCTCCTATGCTGCGAACACCCCCTTTTATAGTCTTGGAGGGAATCTCACAAGGTGCAACTGTTTTCCTTTAAAATGATTGGCTCAAATATATTAAATCTTGCCACATGTACATGTCCTACCTACTCTCGACCCTCCATTGACTGTTCCATTAAAGTGAGCCAAGATTCAAGAGCTCTAATAGGTCAAATGCCCAATTTTCCTATTTAGGCTTGAAGCCAAAAATTAAATTAATGCCTGCTGCACTTCAAGTCTTGAGTCATTTTAAATACTATGCAGTGTTATCGAAGAGGGTTTACATTGCTTACCCCCACATAACTTAATAAAAAACTCATATAAAAACCAACTTTCCAATATTATAAAATTTCCCCTATTATATTAAGTAGTCAGAAAACCACTACAACTTATTATAATCATCAGAGAGTTTATCTCCACCAGCGAAGAATTGTTGGAGTTTTGGTGTCAAATACACCAGCGAGCATAAAAAAGCCTAAAATCCTTAAACTTCATAAGGACCTGTACGTTTTTACGCTAGCTTCCCAATTGAACCTTCCTACCAAAATAATGTTGTTAACATTACTAGGAATCCTTCCTAGCATACAAGGCTCATGATGGTGTTTCAGTCTAAATTTTTAAGTCTTCTAATGCTTTGAAAAAAGGCTATCACAATATTTTGGCTTTTAATGGCGTTTTAGAAGCTTTTTTCTGCAGAAGCTATGAATGTGATGTGGATATCAAGATGCAATGAGATGTTATACCCCAGTTGGCATTAAAAAAGGAAAGCTGGTAGAAGTATGAGGGCGTTATTATATGCAAAATGCGCTAAGGGGAGATTGTATGCTATGTGTCATTACTGAGAGAGATACAAGCAGTGAAGAAACTACAAAATTTTGGTTCTCTATCTGTGTTTTAACATCCTTTTTAAGAAGTTAAGCAGTTTACCAATATTGCTTAATTTGGAGGAGGTCAATGAAGATTCTTTAGTACCTGGAAGTATACTTTGTTATTCAGCCACAAACTATCTCTTAGAGAGACTAAACATAGAGAATATATGTGCCACAAATAGGACTTCAGTTTCCTCAGAAGTTACTGTTATGAAGCAGGAAATTAAGAGTGCAACTAGAAGCAAAAATCATCCAACATGATTACGTCATAACTCTTGAGGGAGGCTGATTTACAACAAATCAACAGTTATTAAAGTTCAGAGACCCTCTACAAGTTACAATTGTGCAACAGGCCTTTATCTACATACCTTTCTGATTAAATGGCTAACGTGTACACAACAGACGATCCATGAGGTGATCTATTTGGAAGATCCTTGCCAGTTGTAAGTTTTTAACCAATTCCATGAACCTTTTAGCCTAAGGGTGACTTAAAAAGGGATTAATGGTGCATTTAAATCCACTGTTCTAGATGGAGGGACACAAACTCTTTTCCAAATGGTTATTACCCTATCATTTGGCATAGTAAGTATGCTTGTGAAAATGCTCTTCAAGTCATCATATATTGCAATTATTTCCAGGGAGGTCAGCATAGCTGCAAGAATTTGGGCAAGTACAGGCACATCTGAGAATTTTCTGGTGAAAAAAACTTCGAGAGGAATCAGCATTAGAATTTAAGTTGAGGTGACAAAGTTATGAGGTGGGGATGCATCTATGCTAGAATTCATGGCAGGGTTTTTACTCAGCTAATATGGTAAGGCATTAAAGGCTTTTACATGAACTCGTATATAAAATTAAAGTTGCTTAGGTCATTATATGTTCAGGCTAGGAGTGGGCGTGTCATGGTTGGATGACTTTATATTAGGAACTGATGCTAAAAAGATAGGGCTGGGGACAGGAGGCCCAGAAGGTGAAACTTCAGGCTCTTCCTGACCTGAAACACACCATATATCAACGCTGGGTGCAAGCCAAGCATGCCCAGGTTGATACTAATGGGGTGCAAAACGCCCAGCCTCTTATCTCAGCCCAGGCACTAAAACAAATTATTTATGTATAAATGAAGATGGTTTAATTCAGTTAATTTGAGTGCAAGGGTTTAAATCCCGCTCAAGTATTGCTATTTTAAGTTTGGGTAAAGTACAGATTCAGTTGATTACTCGAGTGAAAGAACTTTTGGTGTATTTTACAAAAACGGATGGAAGCATCTGTTTATTGGAGTGTCAAGGCTCGGGCGCACTTCTGCAGAACCTGAATTTCCCCATCCCACTTTAAATATGTTTTTGACCAACATTCCTCATTGGTAGACTTTCTTAGATAAAAATATACCGTTATTTTATGTTTTACTTATGGTTCCTTAGGGTAACTTGGTGGCAGACCTCTTTGGGGAGGTCTCCAACTATGTGGGCCACTGCTTTTTATCGCAATTTACTAAAATCCCAGGTGCTCCCTTGGGCCGCCCAGGTCCCCTCCAGATTGAGGCACCCAAGCCCCTGACGCCAAGTTACACTTGATTATGGACTCCCCTCTGGTGTCCGCTCAAGCTGTTATGCTCCTCACTTACCTGGTACTATATGTTGCATTCTACACTCTTGCCTGGGGTACCTTTTGCACAGGCACCATTTGAGGTATCTTCTTTCCCTTTCTCCTAATGGCTAGTTCCCTATTAATGTGGGTTTGAATCCCACATCACCTTGCTGGGAACGAGAGAGTTACAGACACTCTCTTGACATTAGTCAACCAACCTTCTTATTATATGTGCATGAGAATTATCCATGTGGGACTTTTGTTATTAGTAAATTGGGTGCGCTGGCCAAGTTTCACTGCCACAATGGTGCTCACCAAAGGTTTTCTCATTTGGTTTTGTATTGGTGCATTTTGGCGTTATTCTTGCAACTACCAATTGTGAAGTGCCCACCCTTCCTGCTCATACCTGGTGTTCTCAGACTTTTTGTGATCCTGATGTCATGATTCCCTACCTTTCTCCCGAGATTTACTTGGAAATTCAACAAGCCTTGGCATCTTTTGAGCCAAAACCCCTGTTAAGTAAGAATAAATTGTCTAGTTTACATCCACTTTCATGAGGAGTGGATCTGTTGTCCTGATTGTATTTATGTGGGCGACTGGGTTTTTGCGGTATTCTGCACTCAACCGCTTTTGTAGCGAACAGTAGAGGGCTTGGAACAGGTCCTTGAGCAGAATCAACCTGCTGATCATCCCTCCATTCTACTTTGAGTTCTTTTCTCTGCGTCAAGCAGGTCAACCAATGAAAGCATATTTAAGTGAATTCTGCGAAAAAGCCTAGGCTTTGCCATTAACCAATGAAGTCAAAACGTCGTCTCTCCGTTCAACTCTGACCATATTGATGCAAACCTCCCAATTTGGCAGTCGCCTCCTTCCAATTTTGATCATCTTGTCAAAACCCTTTGGGGTAGTTTCCCCACCCCAACCCAGAAGGGGCTAGGTAATTTGGCTGTCATTGGATCAAATCATATAAATACAGAAGCCAAAAAGTCGCACGCGCCTCTTAAAATGAGGGAGTCTTATCCTTTTAATCCTTCTACTTCTTCTAAATTTTGAAGTGTACAGGGGCCTAGCCCCGAGAATGAAGTAAAGGTTTCAGATGATTCTGCCGCGATGATGTCATCCATGGTCATCCTTATAAATATCGCGTCCTCAACTAGTGATATTTCCTTGAATCGTGAGATGCTTCCCACTGATTTCCTCCCCATCTCGGCGGAAATTGGGAACATCAAAGGGCCAAACCTGAATTTAACAAAAAAAGCTTTCCGTTATTGTGTTTTCTCCCCAACACATTTCTGAGGTGCATGCCGAGGCATCATTTCAGGGCTTGGGGGTGATAACCCTGGGTAGCAATGCACACCAAACCCTTGGAATGAGTGTGGGTTTGTTAGAGCTGGAAAACGCGTTTTATAACGTGAATGATTTATCCCAAAATGAACCGTTTATTTGCTCATATGGTCTGGATGAGGACCCTATTTTGGTATATCAGATTACTCCTGAGAACCCTCATTTGACCCCTACCATGATTAGGGGTTCTCAGGAAGTTGAGAAAGAACTTCTTTATAAATATAAAAATGTATATGCAGTTGCAGAAGTGTGGTGGGATATGTGGCCTCAGTAGTAAGAGTGGCTCAATATCCCTCCCCTGTCTATGATTCCAAAACATACCCTGATGGCTTGTTAAAACCGGAGGAAGAAATTTTGGGTGAAGTGATGGCGTTTTCTGCATTGGATAAATCCCATTCTGGATATTTCTTGTTGACTGCTACTCTTACTTCCTCTTATGGAAAGTCCTCCACAACTGTTTTGGTGGATACTGATGCCTCAAAGAATTTTATTGATCAAAACCTTGCTGACTACCTTAAGTTGAGTTACTCACCAGGTGGTATGGTTAGAGTTGGCTTCTCAAGGTATCCCCACACTGAACATCATGGAGTCAGTCGATTTCCAGGTAGGTTCTTATCTATTGTCTGACCAGTTTCAAGCTATCAGAAACCTCTTGTTCCCCATTATTTTGGGTATTGAGTGGTGGCGGAAGTTTGACGTCAGAACAAATTTGAAAGAAAACACTTTATCCTAGTTTTTGACAAATTGTCACCAGTTAATGTTCCTTGTCAGAGGATAACGCCCAAGGCAATTTACCCCATTGGCCCAATGTTCCCAATCCATATCTTGCCCCTTTGATGAAGCCCACTGTGGGACTTTCATTACCTTCCTGTTTGGAGGAGTTGGCATCTTCTTTTGATGCAGCTTCAGCTATTATGCTAACAGAACATTCCGAGTTTGGTTGAGAATTTAAACTTTCTGTGGATCTGGTGAATATTTCTTCCACCATATATCCATTAACTGTCCGGGAGGAAGAGGTTTTAGATGTATTGGGTGAAGGAGCAGTTGGCCAAAGATGCCATCTTTCAGCGTATCTCCCCTGTTTGCTCCCCACTGCTCTTTGTGGAGAAGGCTGATGGAACTTTATATCCGTGTGTCAATTATGGAAACTTAAACAATGTGACTGTACCCGACTTCCATCCATCCCTTTAGATTCTCAGATTGCAAGCTATGTGGAGAACGCGAAGGTCTTCTCCAAATGGACTGCCTCACTGCGTTCAATCAAATCCGGATAAAGAAGGCCAGGAATGGTTAACCGCATTCCATACCAGAAAAGGGATTTTCCAGTTCCAGGTTATGCCCTTTGGGCTTAAGAATACTCCCTGCCATCTTTCAATGCCGCATTGATGCTGCGTTAGGACTTGTTGGTGGGTATGCGCGGTTGCCTACATGGATGACATCTTGGTGTTTTCCCCCGATCATGAGTCACATGAAGTACACCTTTGACAACTAGTGAGAGATTGAGGGCCGCTTGCCTTACAATCAAGATTAGTAAATGCGAATTTTTCAAGTTCCAGGTTACTTTTCTGGGCAACGTCATTTTTGACCAGGGCTATATGATAACTCCAGACAAGGAGAAGGCTATTTGTGAGTGTCAACCCCATTTCTGTCAAGGAACTGAGAAGCTTTTTAGGACGTGTACGTTCCTCAAGAAGTTCACACCCAATCTCTCTGAGGTGGCAGCTCCATTATATAAGGCCAGCGGTGCCAGGGTGCTTCAGTGGTCCCCCATTTCGGAGGATGCTTTCCAAGTGGTGAAGTGCACCTTGTTATCCACATCCATCCTTCGCCATGTTGACCTGCAAAGGAGTTCATTGTGTCCTCAGATGCTTCCAACTTCGCCATTGTGGCTGCCCTGTTACAGGTGGGTGAAGATGGTCTGAGCATCCAGTGAGATATTTTTCTAGGAAAATGTCTCTGCATGAGTTAAACTACGCCGTATATGACAAGGAGTTATTAGCAGTGGTGGAGGCGCTGATTTATTGGCGTCACCACTTACATGGCTCCTCCCAACCATTCCAGGTTCACAAAGACCACCGAGCCTTGTTGTACTACTGTGCTCCACATGTTCTAACACCACGTCAGACCTGTTGGCATGAGACCCTTGCCCTATTTACATTTTCCTATGATTTCACCAAGGGCAAGGAGAAGAAGGCGGATGCTTTAAGCCGCAACCCTGCTTTGGCTCCCAATCCATAAGAAGTAGAGATTCACAACACCCGGTTGATGATTCCACTGAGTATGATTCTGCCACAACTTCCTAAGTCCACGGTACATACGCCAGCGCTCATGCCTTTGGAAAATGCAGCAGAATAGCATGTTTAGAAAGGTAGTTCTTTCTCAACCGTTATCAGCCAAATACGCTGTTGTTTCTTTAAGAGCGCCCTGAATCAGGAGGACTTATCCAGGGGTTATCACATGAAGGATGGCAAAGTGTGGTTTCAGGGGCGCCTATGGGTTCCTGCTGGACCACTTTGCCTGAAAATCATCCAGGACCATCATGACGGAATCACTGTTGGTCATCCTGGAAAACAAAGACCTTGGAGTTGATACGACGCACTTACAATTGGAAGGGCTTGCCTGTTCAGGTGGGGCGGTACTGTAAAGAGTGCCTGATCTGCAATCAAATGAAACCCAATCGGCAACCTTTAGCAGGGTTTCTGGTACCAGTACAAATGGCTGAAGGGCCCTGGACTTCCCTATTAGTGGATTTCATTGTGGAGTTACCCGTTTCAGATGGGTATGATGCACCATTGTGGTGGTGGACCGCTTTACAAAGTTCGCCCACATTATTCCTTGCAGAACAACTATAACTGCCGCTGAAATGGCCAGCTCTTCTGTCGCCCATGTATTTGCGCTTCATGGGGTTCCTCAAGAATGACAGTGACCGGGGACCCCAGTTCACCTCCTCCATCTTTGGGAAGAGTTGTGTAAAACTTCAGATCCCATCCCTACCGTTCAACTGCTTATCACCCCCAATCAGATGGGCAGACTGTTGAGAACTAAAGTGCTTTGGAAATAATTTCTGCGTTGTTACACCACCGCAGACCATTCAGATTGGGTTCCTCACCTTCCTATGGCCCAGTTTAGCTACAACAACACTTTGCATTCATCAATCAGTTGTTCACCTTTTGCTAACCACAGCTTTAACCCTGCTTTTAACATGGAGCCCAGCTGTGGTTCCAAAAGTGGAAGCGGTGCTTTGGACTTCGCTAAGACTCTCAAGAAGGTCCATCAAGGGGTGTCCACAAGTTTGGAGGTGGCTATGCTGGTTTATATGAATGATGGAAAGCGCTGAGTGGGTCCCAGCATATAAGGAAGGGGATCTTTGGATGCTTGATGCTCGCAACATCCCTATCAAGTAGCCATGCAAAAAACTGGGTCCAAAGAGGATTGGTCCTTACCATGTAGTTAGAAAAGGTGGGACATGCCTCATACCAGTTGGATTTTACCTGCTTTAGTTCTTCTCCATCTTTCATGAAAGCAAGTTGACATTGTTTTGATGGTCCTC
>JAKSZP010016794.1:0-14066 GCA_022478985.1 Massospora cicadina | reverse complement strand
TCCGCGGCCCCATGTCCTAACCCCATGGAGCCCCGTTGGCATGAGACCCTTGCCCAATTTTCCTTTTTCATTAGTTCACCAAGGGCAAGGATGATGGTTTGGCGGATGTTTTGCTGCAACCCTGTTTAGCTCCTGATCCAAAGGAGGTAGAGGCAAACATCCGGTTGATGTTTCCCACCGGGTAATATTTTATCATAGCTTCAAGCTCCCATAGCCAACACGCCAGCGCTCGCACCTCTGGAAAATGCGGAGGAATACAGGTTAAAAAAAGGTTAGCCTTTCTTAGCTGCTATCAGATGAATATACTATGGTATTTGCTAAGGGGTTTAATTGGGGAAGACTTATCCGGGGGTTATCAAGTGAAGGATGAGATGGTTGGTTTCGGGGGCCAAAACCTGCTGGACCACCCCCTAAGAACCCGGGGACCATCATGATGGAATCACCATTGGTTATCCTGGGAAATCGGGGACCTTGTAGTTGATACGTCGCACCTACAATTGGAAGGGCTTCCTTCTCAGGTGGGACAGTATTGTAAAGAGGTTGATCTGCAATCAAATGAAACCAAATTGTCAATTTTAGCGGGTTTTTGTTACCAGTCCAGAAGTCTAAAGGCCCGGGACTTCCCTATCAGTGGATTTCATTATGGAAACCGTTCTGATGGCTATGATGCCATCATGGAGGTGGGACCAGTTCACAAAGACCCCCCATTTATTCCTTGCAGAACTACAAAACGGGCTGAGATGGCTAGGATCTTCTTCACCCATGGTTTGCGCTTCGGGGCTCCCAAGAAATTATCAGCAAGGGGGGCCCACACTTTACCTCTTTTTTTAAGAGTTGTGTAAGACTCTTCAGATTTCCCCTTTCCCGTTCAACTGCCTATCCCCCCCAATCAGATGGGCAGACAGAACGAGTGAACCAGTTCTTGGAACAGTTTCTGCTTTTTTTACTCCCCGGATCATTCAGATTGGGTTTCACCTTCCTATGGCCCAATTTTAAAAAACACTTTGCACTCTTCGATCAGTTGTTCCCCTTTTTCATCAACCATGGCTTTAACCCTGACTTTAACATGGAGCCCAGCTGTGGATCTAATTAAGGGTTGTGAAATTTTCCAAGACTATCAAGAAGGTCCCCCAGGGGGGTTTTCCCAAGTTTGGAGGTGGCAATGCAAGTGTATAAGGAGAACGCTGATGGTAAGCGCCAATTGGGGCCAAAAGGGATAAGGAAGGGGATCGGATGCTTAATGCCGCAAAATCCCTATCAAAAGCCCCGAAACTGGGACCAAAGAGGATTGGCCCCACCGCGTTGTTTGAAAGGTGGGCCTGCCTTATACCAGCTAGATCTTCCTCATTATTTCAGATCTTCTTTCTTCATGAGAAAAAAATTGATGTTTTTTAGCGTCCCCCCCCCAGAGACTCCCGAGGCCATTTTTGGGGGCACCAGAGAGGGAAGTGGAGGAAATGTGCCCCCCGTCGTGTTAAAGAAGACTTGATACCTGGTATCTTGGAAGGGTTTTGACGCTGAAGAGAACAGTTGGGTCCCAGCACGCGACTGTGTGCATGCCCAAGATCTGGTTAAAGCCTTCATAAGCACTTCCAAGCCGCGGCTCTCAACCCAAAAAAACCGACCGTTGCCACAAGGGTTTGGGCCCCCTTCCCCACAAGAACTTTTCCCTAGGGGCCCCCCCTGGAGGGTTTGACCCGTCAAGAAAAAAGGTTAATGCATGGTTAAATGAATGATAGTGGGGACCAACCCCAAGGACAAGGATGGGTGAAAAGGGGGCCCGAAGGTGAAGCTTAAGGCCCTCCCTGCCTGGCAAAAGTAGACCAACGCTGGGTGCAAGCCAAGTATGCCCAGGCTGGTACTAGTGGGGTTTCCTAATTTCAGCCTCTTGCATCAGCCCAGGTGTTAAAATGGATGGTCTATTCAATTAATAATGATGGTTAAATTTTGGGTTGATTGAGGAACGAGGGGTTAAAACCCCCGTTCCATTTATGAAAATATGCTTTTGGGTTGGACCCAACTTCAATCAATTATTCAAGTGAAGTCAGTTTTGGGGTATTCTACCCATTTGGGTGGTAATGTTTGCCTTTTATGAATCGGTGCTTTTGGGCCACTTTGGCAGACCCCAAAATTTCCCTAACGAAGTTTTAAAAATGCTTAATCTTGACCAACATTCCTTTTTGGTCGAAAAAATAATGAATTTCCCCCTTTTAAATTTTATTTTTGAAATTTTAGACGATCCTGTGGGGAACCTCTTTGAGGAGGTCTCATGCTCCATTAACCTGGCCATTTTAGTACAATCAAGCTATCCTTGCACCGTTGTTTCGCCCAGGTTCCCTCCAACCTAGGACGTTTAACCCCTTTTTTTTTGTTCACCATGTCAATTTTGGTGGGTTATCTATTATAAAGATCGCACTTTTTTCTTAAGGATTGCCCAACCCCCTGCTGGGCTTTAAAACTTTCGTACTAATGGCTACCCAGAGTTGCCCTTTCACCATGCACTACCATGCTGGGAACAGGAGAGATATAGACACTCTCCCAGGCTGGTTCCCTTGGAGTGAAATTGCCTTAAGAAGTATGTCAATCAGGTTTCACCTTCCTTTATAACTTATCTTTTTTGATACTTTAATTCTGTGCTGGTGTTTGAAAATGAGGGTGTTTAGGGGGAGGGACCGCCTATTTGTGCCCCCAGTTGGGGCTGTAGCCAGACTTTTGGGGGGTTGAGTCAAGTGGGCCAGTTCTGCCAAGGTGCGCCTGATTGTGGATTGGGGCGGTGTACTTTTAAGGCGAGGTGACAAGTTTTTTTATTAGTTCAGTTTTGAAATTTGCCCAAGTTTTGATGGGATCTGATATGAACGTGGTTGTGGATTCTGGGTTTGTGGCCTCATGTTCAACCCAGTCAAATATTTTGGGCAATTTTATGTTTTCTGGGTGTAGCTTCCTCCAGGTCAATGCCTGTGTGGTAGTTTGGGTTGAGGAGAGCTGCACCAAAATGAGTTGGTGGTTAGAGAAATTACTTTTTTGTTGTGAAGTAGGAGATGATCAAATGGTGGTTTTTTGGTGCAGAGATGTAGTCAATGCTGCTCATTGAGATGAGCGTTCCCTCATGTATGTTGAGGCGGGTCATGTTGGGAAGGAGTGGTGACCCAGGGGGAGGGTATCATGTAGGCCTAGGGATGCCTTCATTGCACAGAACTCGATGTGCCTGGTGGGTATCCCCTGGGTTAGGCCATCAATCCATGTTGGGTTATCCTAGCAATTGAAGTCGCCCATTAGGATGGTATCTGGTGGGAGGGCGAGTGTTTGGATGGTTTCTATAATTGTTTCTCTTGGCTGCGGTGCATGGTGTGTAGATGCACTTTATTGAATTGTGTCCTCTTAGTTTACAACTGTTGCAACCAGGATGCAACCGTGCAGACATGAGGAGGTGTTTGTGATTTTTAGTTTTTTGTTATTTCAGACAACCATCCCACAGTGTGTCGTCCATACCAATAGAGATGGTGAGACACTGGCTGACCAGGATCCTGATTCCCCTTGTAGACAGTGGGTTTCTTGGATGTCCAAGCTATCTACAGGGGTTTTTGCAGGAAGTCCAGCTTTTGGCTTGGGACTAATGTGCCCTGGCTCCCACGATGTTTAGCATCCTCATTGTCACTGAGGTGCCTGCGGCGCCTCAGGAGTGGTTGGGAAAACCACCAAGCCCACACCTAATGCCCTTTTTGCTATCCCTGCTTCGTGTTTCAGGGCCAGTATATTTGGCGGCATTGTCCAATCCCAAACCCTGTGTCATAAATGTTGCAGTTTCTAGAATTTGTGGCAGATTTTTCTGCTCGTGACTCATGGTGGGTCAGTGTGGTGCGCTAATTTGTTTCTGTGGGTTTATGGTGCAAATTTGGAGAATTGGGTCCCTCTTTTTCTCCCATAGTGGAGCTAAATTCTGCTAAGTTTGCTTGATTGATACCATTTGGTAATTCAGTCGCATTATTGAGAGAAAATTTTCATTTATGGGCATAATTCTAATTGAGTGGCTTTGACAATTTTCTTTAGGTCCTCCTCAGCTTGAGCAGTCTGTTCTGATTGGTTGGCTCGGTTGATTTCTTCTATGTCCTCCTGGATTTGGCCAGGGTTAATGGCGGAGGCCACAAGCGATACAGCCTTAGCTGCTTCCTGCTTGCGGGCCTTTTGCAGCATTTTGCATGCTATGAGTTTTACTGGGTCTATGAGAAGGTAGTTCCCATCACCTCCCCAATGGAAGGCGTAGTTGGCGTCAGTAATTTTACCAGATTCTAAGGCGTCTTCATCCATGGTGTCATCAAAGAAGTCTGGGGCCATGATGCCCTCCTTCATGGGGCATGCATGTTCCTTGTGCCCCAATGCGTTGCAGTGGTTGCAGATGGGCGGTGCATATTCCAGTGTGATGCGGAATGGCTCTGACACCTTCCTGTCTGGGACATGAAACTCTGCTGTATAAGGGATTCTTGTGAGGTCTACAACCACCTTGGGATTGGGTGGATCATGGCGATTACCTTTCCTGTGAACAGGTTTGGCATCAGGTGAAACTATTGTAATTTCAAGTTGTTTAATTTCTCCATAGTTGGAAAGTCCAGCTCAGAGCTTCTCCTTTATTTGCTTGTGGGGAAGAGTGGTATGGAGTGATTCAAATGAGTGAACAATGTGTTCACTTTGTTCCATCTGGTATGCATGGTGTGCACAATTTGTTTGACCTTGGGGGAGGGCAACTTTGGTACATACTTTGCGGCAGTGTCTGCATCTTCTTTAGTCTCAAAGCCTAAATTGACCCAGCTGTTGTGGATCAGATTAATGTTAATGTACACCGCATAGGTGAAGAGGGAGGCCTATGCCTCGCACACTTTCTCCCACAAAGTTGGAGACTTGACCCCTAGGTAGAGTTGGAGCCCGTGCTCTACCTTCAATAGGGGTTGGTTATATTGAATTTCCATATTATGGTTATGTTTCATGGCGAACTCCACAAACCTGGGCGGTGCCTCATTTTGTGGTTTTTTGGGGGCCATGTTTCCTGGTCCCCTCCAGGGCATTTCTTACCCTTCATCACACCGTTTTTTCCATTTCATGTTATGGCTTTCACCCGGTTTAATTGGGATTTGTTATATACGCCTATGTCTCCTGTGTGATTATCAAAAATTGCTGTTCAAATAAAATTTTAGTAACTATTGTAGCATTATGGGAAATAAAAGCAACCATTATTATCTATCAAATCGACAATATATTATATGCACACCTCAAAGCTGAGCAGTAAACAGTTATGGTTACATCATGTTTTCAACATGATATTTTTTAGTTAAAGCTAAAAGATCTGCATATAAGTCAAGGTTATAACTAACCAATGACCTCACTTTTTGTCTCTTAGTTTGCATCAAACCCCAAAGGATCAAATCCATTGTATAAATAGTGTTAGAGAAATTGTTTTCATCCAAAGCCTCGTCTAGGATTTTCAAGATGAAGTCAATGAAGCTCATTATCTTAAATTAAATCAATCACTAGGCGATTATGCCCTAACATGATTTTAAAAAGTTGCTGGCATGGCCACTTAACTTATCTTGTAATTAACAAATAGCCATAATATTGTTTTTGCTAAGCATCATGGTTTGCCACCTCATAAAGGAATGTCATTTCACTTATGCCCTCAGATAATTCTCATATTGGGTGCATTGGTGATTGATATTGTTAATTTACCGAAGGGTTCACTCCCCAATCTTTCATAATACTAGTAATATTTTAACCCAGATCAGCATTGAGCTGAGATTCAGTTTTTCCACCTTCTAATGGGTGTCTTGCTTCTGTTTTTAGTTGTACAGAATGACAAATTAAAGGTCATGGAATGTTTTGTCCAGTCATTCAACTAAAAGGGAATTGTCTCACTTATGTGCTTCCATAGATGTTCTAAGCCACCAGTCTCAATTTGTGGGCATTATATAATGCGCTGAGCTTGGTGGATAAAGGGTGAATATACTTCAAAATCACTTATCTAAGCTGCTCTTGGTAGGCAAGCTTTTTGACTATTTCCTCAAATGTCACTTCATAGAATGGGTTATAGTTCTCATATAGTTTACCTTGAGAATTATAATTGAAGAACATGGCCAGGTGGGCCTCATTTTCAATGAAAGCAGTAATACAATAACCGTGGATTAGCCATTCAGACACCCCATAAATCTGAGCTGATAAGACATTACATACTAGAGTTATTTCTTAGTATTTAAACTGACTAGCTAGGATGAGCTCCATGAATGGAGATTTCTTTTGTCATTATTGGAGCTACTTATTTTGAAAGTGGTCAAGGGCTAAATTCCTTGGGTCTGGGATCATAAGTTTATTTATCACCAAAGATAATAACTAATTGGCCTTGGTTAGGATCCATATATATATAACTAGTGAGAAGGGGTTTGGAAAGTGCTCCTGGTAGTGTGCACCAAAATATTATAATTGGAGTAAAGGCATCTTCTTCCAATGTAACAGGTAAAAACGCACTCAAAAACAGGTTATACTGTTTGAGGATAGCAACCTGTAAAACAAGAAACAAAAACAACCTAAGTGGCTTCAACAGAGTTTAATGTGATAAAAAATAAAGCGACCATAGAATACTAGTTTGACGGTAGCATTTGGGCTTGCTAAAGTATTTTTCTTATGGTGCTAATGGTGACCTACTAATTGTAACTGATCTCCTTCCAAATGACACTTCCTCCATTATGTGCTAACACAATAATAACAAATTACCAGTAATGCCAACTATTGGGTAACTTACAGAACTTAGGAAAATTAAGCTGATTGTATAATATTTAGTATATAATTTGATATTAATGACTACAGGTTTGGTTAATTTCAATTATTAGAACTTGTATAATAGGTAAGAGTCACTATAAATGAACTGAGATCTTTATAAATAAAAACTCATAGCAACATTCTTATGCCAAGGTGAGGCAAGTGAGATAATACCCTTAGGAACGATTTGATTTATGGGACTGAGAGGCTGAGGTAAATCAAGGTTTATTAAATAATAGGGGTCAGCACCTGAGGATAGTGAATAATTGATTGTATATTAGTATTAGACTCATTGGCAATGGTTGCCATATTAACATATGGTACAGTTTTGTCAGCGATGCAGCTTAGTAAAGTTTTTAATAGTAAGATGAATTTCAGATTGTTGTTGGAATAACAACCAGATTGATTAATCTCTCTTTCTGATAATAGTTATATTAAAGACTAAATAAATAAAATTTAAAAGTTCATATGGTTGTTCAGACAGATTTTCAACACACTTAAGAATGCTGAAAGATGAACAATACTGGTTTAACTGCGGAAGTCTCAAAGAAGCTCTATGTAGAGATTGAAGATTCAAAGAAGAAATTTAGGATTTTCCTAAAGTAGCTTCAGGGATTAAGTTCCTGGACATAAAGGTATTTGAGTTTTACTGGCTAATCTGGGTAAGAACTCAATCAACATCAATAGGAAGCAAATTGATATAGTTGCAAAAATGGGTACTGTACCTGAATTTAAGTCTTTCATGAATTTAGTACTTTTTCCAAAACAAAATTATTGGACACAACTTCCAAAAATATTCAAGCATTAACTAATTGATTTCAACTATCTGGACTCTCAGATGATCAACAAGAAGAAGTCTAAGTCTATATGTAAAATAGCAAACTATATTTTTGCAAGATGACCATGGCCTTGGATGCTCAAGTGAAGTACTTCACAGAGTTGAAACTGAGAATATAGAATTTAATTATGATGAGACCTATCTAAAGGTATAGGGCGGTTGAGGCTTTGTTCACTGAGATAATAACAAGTTGCTTAAGCATGGAATTCTCATGCCCTTGTCTAGACCCTGGGCTAGTCTTATCTTTATAATTATGAAGAAAGTCAGATTTAATAAAAGTTTGTGTTTAATTACTAAAGCCTAAACAAGATCACGAAGAAGAATTATATCACTGGCTAATACAGAAAGACTAGCCTTCCAGTTGGGGTAATTAAAAACTCAGAATTAAAACCAGGATGCTAGAGGCATAGCTGTCCATATAACCTGTTATATTCAATGAAGAGAAATAATTAAGGGACAGTGTTTAATGATCACCATTACCATCACACCTACTAATAACCATGTTGTTGCAGCAGTAATGGCTGTGGATTCTGCTGCAGTTGTTTCTTTAGGGCCCACAGGGAGCCTTGAATATGCTCTAGTGACATGGGTTTCTGACTGCATGGAAGGATCACAAAACTTTGACCACTGGGAGAGAGTTTTCATAAGCAAGGTCACATCTTGACATATGGCATCCAAAATGGGGTACAACTGTCAATGAACTGGCTAATGAAATTGAGACTCGCCTGCCAGTTGGGGTGCGTAAGCACCCAGAAGGCAAGCCAGAATACTGGGACATCAATGTCCTTACAACTTAATATTGGTGGTAAGGGGAGTGATTTCAGGATGATGGCTTATGTTCGCCATTATCACCATTTTAAATAAGCAACCAAATTTTAGCTGCCACGGTGACCATAGATTCTGCTGCTGTCAACTCCAGTGGACCCACAAAGGGCCCCAAACTCACTGGGGTACTGCAGGTAGCTGAGCGCGTGAAGAAGTCATGAAACTTCATCCAGAGAGGTGAAAATGTTTCTAATAGCAAAGTTATATTCTGATGCCAGATGGCGTCCAAAAGAGGGGACATACCCAACAGACCACTGACTTGGTATCCCCATTCAAGGATAGAAGGTAGCAACATGGTGGTGATGGCCACTATGACCCAATCATCGCTCAACCCCATAAATTTTTACACTTAGTGAGCAGCTTCTGTAATAGCAAATAAAAAAATTAACTGGGAAACTGGTGTTGAAATTTGTTTTTTATTAATTTCTTCAGAACTTACCAACTGTACCTGTGAGGGACAGTTGTCTTAGATACTGAATGCTTAGTGAATAAATGGGATTCACATGAACTGAGGGTAGCGTGATCCCAATTGATTTTGGCAGGTCAAGATCCTACAAGTAACTTGAAGCCAAATTTACCTTCCACTGGACAGAATACTATCACTCAAATTTTGACACTAAACTTTTCCTCCCACTGTGATTCCTCATGGAAGAGTGGGGACGCTTTGTACAGAAGGCGACTGGTTGCACCCATGGCTAAGACGCATAGGGTTGATCAATAGGATATTGAACAGAATTAATGCCCTCAAAGACCCTAGGGCAGGACCCACCTCTTACAGTAGAAGGGAAAAACCCTGGCAGGGTTTCAAACCTGGTTGTGCCACAAATTCTCAATTGCTCCACTCCTCAATATTTTTAATCTTCATCCCCCTTGGCAGAACTCGAAACTATTGCAGGGTAGCGATTCCTGTCACTTCCCCCAAGCAGTGGCCTCTCACTGCCACCAACTCTACATCCCCCTAATCCTCTGCACTGACTCTAAAGTGGTAAGGTAAGGACCATCTAGTACTAAAAAAAAGTGGTAAGGTAAGGGGGAAGTGGGCAATTTTGAGGTGTACGCCGTCACCACTTCTCATCCACCACATGAGACAAATCACCATGGGTCATGTGTGGGATGGCTGCCTTCTTCACCCCCTTCTTGGTGCATAACTGGAATTTCACGCAATTAAGGCGCAGGGGTGCTCCCCCAGACTTACAATAACCCCAGGAGCCCACTGTAATGGTATTTTCACTTGAGTAGAAAGGCAGCAACGTTGTAACTATGGCCACTATAGCCAAGTCATTTCATAAACTGGGTAAAATGTCACCTATTGGGCAGCGTCTAGCAGGTAGATTGTGTACTATAAGATAATAATCTGTGCAAAAATTTGTCTATTTAAACAAACATTAGAAAATTGATGCCAACTTTTGTGTGAGGGACGGTTCTTTAAGTGCGGAAATTAGGGTATAAATAAAGTTTGCATTGATCATGGGTAACCTGTAATCCCATTTGACTCTGGTGGATTGATATATTGAAATCTTCACGATGCCAAAAATTGATTTGTCCTGAACAGCTGACTTCTGCTCAAATAATCCATTAAATTTTCCTTAATTGCACAATTCCACTTGACAGATCAGTTCTGCTTTTCCTGTGGGCAGTTGGGTGCCCAGGGCCGGGCCCAAATATGGGACATCCTATCAGGTAAAAGGATCTACTGTTCCTGAACCTGTTGGGTCAGGCTTGCCTGTTCTTGTGGAAGGAAAAACACATTGATAAAAATTTGAACCTGAGTGCACCACAAATAACTTAACTACGTGGGCATCAATTTGTCAATGTTTCAGACCCCTCAATGGGCCTAAGACTATCATGGGTGGTGAATGACCACAACCATATAGCTGATAGAGGCTTCTACCACCGCCACCTCCAAACACACCTCCCCAACTTTCTGCACCAACTCTTTAGTGGTGAGGTAGGGAGGAAAGGGTAAAATATTGAGGGGGAGCCATCACCCACCGCTCATCCATCACATGGGCTAAATAGCTCTGGGAAAAGGGAAAAAACCCCCCTTTCCCCCCTTTTTTGTGCAAAAAGAAATTTACGGTTGATCCCGGGACCCCCCCCCGGTTCAGATTTTACTTTTTTCCCAAAAATCAATGGCCTTGATCAGATAGGGGGTGAAGTTTTCTCAGTATGAATCATTCGGAAAAGGGGTAAATCACATCCAGCCTAGGATCAGGTTAATGTTCTATTAAAACGGCACGGGGCTTTAGTAAAATTAATACCCTCGGGGGTTTTTTAACCCCTGAAATTTTTCAAAGGGTGATAAACTCAAATCTGATTTGAAGCTTCCTTCATCCTGGTCTATTTAAAAATATACTTTTCAGTCTTTAAGACCATTTTAAAACAAATGGAGATTATTTTAAAATTTGGGTTTTAAATCTTAAATCAACCCCCAAAAATCCATTTAAAAAAAAAAACTGAAATTAGGCTTTGTTAAAAATTTTAGGGGTGAAAGCTAAAAAAACATAATTTAAAAGTAATCAAAAGATGTTGTTTTCAAAAAATGTCCAAAATTTTCCCAAGTTTTTCCCCGATTTTATTTTTTCTCAATTTATTTGAATTTTGAACTTTTCCCAACCCAAAATAGTATCTTTAATGGAGTTAAAGAAGGGTTTTAAATGAAAAAAGGAACCATCATTTTTTGATAGTTGAAAAAAGCCTTGGTGAAAAATTAAGTATTCAGAAATATGAATGAATTTACCATATGATTGGTTTTTTATATGAATAGGAAACTCAGTAAAACCAATAAGAAGGATATGAACATCTAGTGGTTTATTTACCCATACCTATAACCCAATGCAATTTTCTGCCAGGTATAGTGCCATAAAATGTTTGCAAACCTTTCAAAAAAGAAGCATTTAAGGTCATAATCAACCATATTCTCTTCATTGGGTACAAATTATATGAATTGGGTATCTTAGCATGATGGGCTTAAATTGCAATCCTATGATTAAAAAAACAAGCACTTATTGGTAAACAAAAAACAAAATATTGTTATTTTATCAATGATGCCAGAGAATTTTCTTTCTCATTAAACACGCCCCATTCAATTCAAGATAAATCTAGTTTGATAATTCATAGGGGGGATTAGTCTCCCCCTTTCTAGGAGCAGTTGGGCAAGAAAGGCAAGAGGAGAGGGGGGCCCGGGGCCTCTAACTTTTGAAAACACCCCGAAATCGGTGGAATAAAAAAAAAATCAAAAAAAACTGGGGGTCAAAATTTTCCCCCCAGAGATACATGTGTAAAAGCATGATGCAACCAGTACATCAATACGCCCTTTCCCCAGCCACTTTTTTTGGGTGGAATTCAGGGATCTGGACACCCAAAATGGCCCTATGGGAAAAATTTTGTGAAGATGTACAAAAATTTTCCCCAAACCCCTGTAGTTGCACCTCCCCTTTTGAGCGGTTGGCGGGACCTAGGTTTTGAAAGCAAAATAGCACGACGAGGCTCCAGTTGAGTAGGGGTCAAACTCCCCAAAGGGCAACATTCAAACTAAATGCACCAGATGGACAAAATAAAACCCAAAATTTTCCCCTATTTTGATTTTTTCCTCTCGGTAAAACGTGACATTTTGGGAACACCTGAAAGATGGTCTCACCTTTGGGAAAAAATAAACCCAAAAAATAATGTTTCACACTGATCCACACCTGTGCAGGAAAAGCCATTGCAGTTCTGACACCAACTAGGAGATGCGAAGGACCTAACCCAGATCCCCACCCACCTTTATTGACATCGCACCACCACCCACCCTTTCCCAACCATACACCCCCCCATTTCCCCCACTGTGCGAGGGTGGACACGCGTGCCCCATTAAAGATTACATTCCAAGAGCACCCTTGGCGGGCCCTGGCCAGCAAAGGGGCCCTAGAACCAACCGCAAGCACCAAAAAGGGCTTTCCTGTGGGGAGCACAAGGCTGCTACCTTTTTAAAACCCCTCTCCCCCCCCGGAGTGGAAGAAGGTAAGCAGGCCCATAGGACCGCAGCCAAGAAAGGGCCGTCACCACCACCCCCCTCACAACGCCAGGAGGACATGGAGACCTTCGCGGGGGAAGCAACGGGGAAACCATCACCCCAAACAATAGGGGGGCCCGCGGGGCCCTTCGAGGGTCCCAAAGAATTTTATTCCCCCAATCTGCCCCCAAACCCCAGTTAAACCGACTTGGGACCATCCCAACCAAAAAAAAATTTATTGATGGTCCTGAACTTTCCCCGCAAAAATTTTCCCACATCGGAAAACAAAAGCAAAAGGGCCACCCGCACCTTTTCCCAAAAAAATTAAAAAAAACCCCGATAGCATTGCTCAAAAGCCCTTGAAAACCCTGGGGACCCGGGAAAAGGCGGTGGGCCAGGGGGCCCCCCCCCCCCTGGGTGGGGGAAACCTTTACCTAGGGGTGCTGAATATCGCCGGACTCAAGGCCTCCCCCTCCCAGGCTAGGAAACTGAGTTTTTTTCAAAATAATTTACCTGTGGGAAACCGGCCCTCCAGGAAAACCAATTTTAAGGGTTTTGAGGGGCGGGAAAAAAAAAGCTCCTACCCCCCTATCCTTTTGGGCAAAACAGTGGGGGGTAATAAAAACAATTTTTTCAAATTTTATCTTGAAAATTTTAAAAGACCAAGTGCTCATTGTCACCTTCTCATGGGCCCAAAGTTGCACAACCAATTTCAACATTTACGAAAAAGGTGCCCAAAAGCGTCAGGGAAATTTTTTTCAGCGGGCAAATCCCCCCACTACCACCCAATTCTTTCCAACGTGATATGAACTGTTGGCTAACCTCCCCAAAGGACGGTGGCCGCCCTCACCCCACGCCCCACAGGGTCCAAAAACTCGCGTTCTAAAAACCCCCGGTTAATGGATGCACGGCTGCGACATGCCCCCCTGCTCAAAAAAAATGACACATCCCCCCCTCCACAATCCCAAATTAATCCATGACCCCCATTGACTTTTTTCAGCGCTGGGGAAATTCCCAACCCCATCTCCCACTTCAAAAAAAAAGAAAATGGAATTCTCCGACCACTGACTGGGCTCAATAACAACCCCAAAACCCGTCACAGTTCAAAGGACTTGGTGCAAAATCCCCCCCAGAGCTTCGCGGGATTTTCCATGTGGGGGGGAAAGGGAACGGCAAAAACATTTTGCACCGTTTTTCCACCCCATTTCAAAAAGGGGAACTTTCAAAAAAACACCATCTGCTACATCGCCATCTCTCATCCAGAGCTCACAAGCCACATTGGCAGTTATATCGCGCGCTGGCGGTTGGGCCCCGGGGTCCCAAAATCCAGCCCCGGATATAGCCCTGATGGGGCCAGAAGTGGGCGGGGCAGCAGCCCCCCTCAACGCCAAAAAACCAAAAAAACAGGTTTGTGTCCTACAGGGAAAATCCAAAGGGCCAATGCACCGCATACTTTTCAAAAAATTTTTCACCTGAGGCTGGCCCGCACACGGTGCAAAATCGGATAATTCCCTTTTTGGGCACACTTGAAGTGGAATTAAACCAAAAAAAATTCCGTTATACCAAGCGAACAATTCAGCCAGCCAAAATGGAAATTTTTGACAGGCCTAT
>JAKSZP010016793.1:0-14107 GCA_022478985.1 Massospora cicadina | reverse complement strand
CATCTCACCCAACCTTCTCACCCTTCCTCAGTCCAACATTCACTTTTGCCTCCATGTCGACTATGGGCAGTTATTCCCATATGCTAACAAAGCAATTGTTGAGCTTGCCACCGCTGCCTTAAACTGGTGGATTTTATAAATTCCGCCCTTTTAGGGCTATTTTGACATAGGCTTCCAGATGGAGGAGGACTCTGCAGCAGCCTTAAAACCACTAATTTTACAAAAAACACTCTTATCCCTACTATCCATACTCGCCTCCCATCTGACACCACACTGGTGGTGTTATTTGCATCCCTCCCTTCCCATTTTCCCCCCAACTTTTGTATGATCAGCTGATGGTGGGGCTTATGGCTTATGGCACTCAGCTCAACCTCATCTTCGCTGTTCCATCTGGTGCAGAGTGCCTTACCACCCCTTGTGCAACTGCCACCATAATCTCACACCACCCTGCTATAGCCCACCAGAACCCACCCCATGCTCATATCGCAGCAGCGCCTGAGCATTTCATTTGTCTCATGTTGATAATGGTCACCAAATTTGTCCCCTCTGCTTTTGGCTTGACCATTCAAAAAATCCTGCCCCCATGCCACTTCCGCTGATGCAGCTTTAGAGCCCTATTCAGTGAATTCCATATGGGGCAGTTTGCTACCCCCTCCCACTCAACAATCCCATTTTGATTGGCCTGAATGGGAAATCAGCCCCCACCAAATCAACTGCCCACATTAGCCCACCCAACTCTACCCCAGCCAATCAGAGTCATGCTTGGACCATCCTTCATACATAAGCAGCACAGTTAGCTCCTACCCACCCAAATTCATCTGCTATTTTAGTAAAACAAAATCCATGGGACTTTTTGTCCAAGATTGATGAATTAGGTAGTTATCATGAGCGAGGACTCCAGTCAACCTCTTGGCCAATTTGATTATGGTTGAGCCAAATTTTTACTTTCTGATTTTGATGATACCCCATCCCCAAACGTTTCACTCCTAACCTCAATGCCACCCCCTACCAAAATGACCACCAGCTTACCTTTGCAGCAGTGGCCTCCCCCCATTACTCAAATCTAAGCAAAGCAGTGGCCCAATCAGTGGCTCAATACCAACTTGGGCTGCCCACACTCTAATCTTCCTGATTTCCCTGAATCCACCAGCAGTGATATATCAAAATTATTTGATATAGCCAAAGCCGCTGTCATGCATGTTGCTAAACTAGTTGAATTTAACCCATCTGCTAAAATCAATTGACAAAGTACTCAAATTTTGCATAGCTCCCCAATGCCCATATTCAAGTTGAGCATCACTTAGTGGAGTTTGTTGAAGCAGTCTACTGCACTGATCTTGATGAGGAGGAGGAGAACCTTACTACACCGCCATCCAACCACACTATGCGGATGCTCTAACGCCCTGGCTATCCGCTTTAGTACATTTCTATAATTTTAAAATGACATTGTCATGCCGTAAAAGTCTACAGAAAACCCGCCCAACCCCCCTCACCCTCTTCCATGGTGGGTTAGAGGCTTCCGCCCTCACCTGGTTGGAAGTTTTTGTTTGTCTTCCCATTCTTTCTTTCAATCAAGTTCTTCTCTTTTGTTTTTGATTTTTGGTACTGTCCATCCCCCTAGTTGGCGTACCTCAGTAGAATTAAATTAATTAAATATTTAAAAATTTAAAAATTTAAAATTCACAAAATAATTAAAGTTTCTCAAAAGCTATTGGACATGTCAGCCTAAGAAGTCCTTGGAGCATATTAGTTATAACTAATAGTTAATTCTCTAAACTATAATGTAGTCAAACTTATCTCGTTTTGCATAAAATTAAATTATAGAAAACCTATAATAGTATGATGGATCATGTTATAGTTACATGACACAATTGATGGTACTGACAGTAGAAATAAGGCTTGGCGTGAGGAGGCTAGAAGGGTAAAGTTGGCAGGCCTCCCTTACCTGAAGTATACCCTGGACAACGCTGGGTGAAGGTAAAATATGCCCAAGTTGGTCCTGAGGGTGTGCGCGATGGTCAGCCCAGCATTACATCAAGGCCATCAAAGCGCATCAGCTTTGTAGTTAGTAAGGAGGGGTTTGTTACAATTGCTTAAATATTGGGGTTTTGAGACCCATTCCTTTCACAATATTGCTAAATCCAGGAGGATTCAGCTTTAGTCAATAACGCGAGTTCAAACTTACTCAAGCTACAAACCACAGAAGATGGTACTTTACGCTTATTAGTTCTTTTTAGGCTTAGTACTTCTCCGTAGAATGATGATTCCCCCTAATGTTTATTAGATATTCCATGAGACCAACCTTCTTTGTTGGTCAACTTGCTTAATATAAACCCCCGTTGCTTTAATGTATTTATTTGTGAATGGTTCCTTGGGTGGACTAATGTGCGTGGACCTCATTGAGGAGGCCTCCAACAACATAGGACATTTTATTTTATAAAAAATAATAATGGAATCTGGTGCTCAACTGCGCCGTTCTGGTCCACTAAAGATTATGGCACCCAAGCACCCCAACACCAATCTTCACTTGGTAATGGAAACCTTCTTGGGGTCCAACCAAATTCTGTCATTTCTTTGTTATCTAGTTATATATACTGTGTTGTATACCCTCTCCTTAGTCCTCTATGCTCTGGCACCTTCTGATGTGCCCTTTTCCAGTATTATTAGCAATGAGTTCCCTTGTGATGTGGCTGTGCATTCTGCACAACATTGCAGTGAATAAAGATTTACAGGCACTCTCTTGACATTAGTCAACCAACCTTTTTACTTTACATGCATGCATCTTATCCATATGGGGCTCTGCATCTCAGCGTTATTCTTGATATCACCAACTGGGAAGTGCCCACACTTCCTGCTTGTACCTGGTGGACTCGGACCCTTTGTGGTCCCATTGTTACAATTCCCTGACTTTCCCCAGTAATATTCTGAAACTCAACAATTGCTTGCTTCCCTCTCATTGTAACTTCTTTTAATACCAATTTAAATGGGTCCCATCCCACCCTTGCATGGGGTGTATTTGCTGTATAAGCTGTCTTCTGGTTCAGCAGACTGGTTTTCACAGTGTTTCACAAACATTTACTTTTTATAAATTGGTGTAGAGTTTGGAGCATTTCCTGTATCAATGTCACCTGGACGTGTCATCCATCCAAGCCTTCTACAAGTTCTTTGCTCTGATCCAAGCTGGCCGCCTAATGAAATTTTTAAATTAATTTTTGTAACAGGTCCCAGACTCTACCTTTGTCACATATCATCAAAAGTTGTTCCTCTGTCCCACCTTGGACCCCCTGCAAAAATTTCTCCAGTTTGGCAAGCTCCCCTACCAATTTCGACCAGCTGATTATAGCTCTTTGGGGCTATTTCCCCATTTTAAACTAGAAGGGGTTAGGTAATTTGGCATCATTGTTTCACCTGGTGGACCTTATAGTTATGTGCCCCAAAAAATTGTGCGCACCTCTGAAAAAGGAGGAATTTTATCCTTCCATTCCTTTGTTTTTGTTGGCATGTGAGGTTTAGAAGGGGTCCATCCCCAGATCTAAATTAAATGTGCAAGTTGATTCCGCTGTGATGATGTCACCTGTGGTGGTCTCTATATATACATTGCCAAGACTATTAATTTTCCCTTGAATGGGTCATGGGTCCTATGTAACCTTCCCCTTTTTGGCGAAATTCAAGGGTTTGGATGAGTCTAGTCTCAAATTTAAAGTAAATCGTTTATCTAATATGGTTTCTCCTTTGCACCTCATTCCTACAGTGCTGGCTGAATCATTGATAAAGGTCCTAGTGGTGATGGCCTTAGATAACAATGAGCAACTATTCATTATATCGAGGATGGGGTCATTGACGTCCAGAAACGCTTCTATAATGCAAAGTATTTTATAATTTAAATGAGCCAATTATCAGCCCTTGCAGCCTTAGCGTGGAACCCATTTATGTATATAGATTACTCCAGAGAACCCACTCTTGACCCCTATCATGATCTGCTGAACCCAGGAGATGGAAAAACAGGTACTTTTACAATATTAAAATGTTTATGCAAATGCTGAGGACGTGGTGGGGTATGTGTCCTTAGTAGTCTGAGTGGCCAATTATCCCACTCCATTTTATGATGCAAAGCCTTATCCTGGTGTAATGCTTGTGCCTGTTGAAGATTTTCTTTGGAGGTGTTGGCGTTATCTGATATGAATAAAGACCATTCTAGATATTTTTTGTCAACTGCTACCCTTTATACCCCTTGGAAAAATCAGCACATTTTTTGCAGATAATTGAGACTCTGTGAATTTTATTGAACAATACCTAGCTGACTAACTTGAATTAAATTACTTTCCAGGTGGTATGGTTAAGGGAGGGTCCTCCCAAGGTATTCCCACGCTGAAGGTTCTGGTGTTGGTGGACTATCAAGTTGGCAAATATTATTTGGCTGACCGCTTCCTTCTATCAAAAACCTCTTGTAACCCATTATTTTGGGAGTAGAGTGGTAGATAAGTTTGATGTCAGAAAAAACTTGAAAGCCAATACCTTAACATTATCACTGAAGCATGGCAAGAATTAGTTATCCTCTTATCTGAAGCTAACTTTCAGGTAATTTGTCCCAGTGGCCAAAGGTCCACACACTTAGTCTAGCACCATTGTTGAAGCCCTCAATGGAGTTACCTCTAACCTCCTGTTTTGAGGGTCTGGAATCTTCGTTTGATGCGGCTTCAGCCAATGTATTACCTGCTCATTTAGAGCTTGATTGCAAGTTCAAACTCACTGTTGATCCGGTGCATATATCTTCTTCCAATTACCCATTGACTGTACAGAAGAATCCTTATATGTGTGGCTAAAGAGAAGCTAGCTAAAGCCGCAATATCTCAGCGTACCTCTCCAGTATACTCCCTTTTCTTTTTGTGTTGAAAGCTGATGATACTTTACGCCCATGTGTAGATTATGGGGACCTAAACAACGTCAAAGTACCAGGTTTACATCCCATACCGCTGTATTCACAGAGTGCTCTCTACAGGGAGAAGGCTAGAGTCTTCTCCAAACTAATTGCTTGAACACGTATAATCAGATCTATACCAAGAAGGGCTGGGAGTGGATCACCGCATCTCAAACCAGAAAGGGGGATTTCTAGTCTTGAATTTTGCCTTTTGGGCTTGGAAATGCACCTGCTATTTTCCAGCGTCATATAGATGCAGTTTGGGAGACCTGATGGGTCTATGCGCGGTGGCTTACATGGATGATATTTTGATGTTCTCCCCTAATTGAGCATCCCATGCAATACACCTGCAGCAAGTAATGGAGCGCTTGAGGGAGCCGTTTTTATGCTGAAAAACAGTAAGTGGGTTTTTTAAGTCTCAGGTCACCTTCTTAGCAACGTTGTGTTTGATCAGGGCCACATGATAATACCATAAAGGAGAAAATCATTTGTGATGGCCCACCCCAACTTTAGTCAAAGCATTAAGTTTTTTTGGGCACACGCACGTTCCTTAAGAAATTCGCGCTAAATCTTTCTGAGGTGATGATGCCCTTGTATAAGGCGAGTGGAGCTAAAGTTCTCTAGTGGTACTCTGTTCTGCAGGATGTCTTCCAAGCGGTAAAGTGCACCCTGCTGTCTATGCCCATCCATCGCCGTGTAGATACAGAAATGGAGTTTATTGTGGCTGTTAGTGCTTCCAACTTCACAGTAGCGGCTGCCATTTTAAAACCAGGCGAAGATGGAATGGAGCATCTTGTGGGGTATTTTTCTAGGAAAATGTCCATAACAGAGTTAAACTAAGCCGTTTATGACAAAGAGTTACTGTCAGGTGTAGGGGCACTGAGCTATTGGAGGAATCATTTACATGGCTCATCCCAACCATCCACGTTCATACAGATCACTGTGCCTTGTTGTACTACCGCGCTCATTATGTCCTGACTTCACAGCAAACCCTCTGGCATGAGACCCTGTCCAGCTTGTATTATCATATGAGTTTACCAGGGCAATAAGAACAGTTTGGCAGATGCTTTGAGTAAAAACCCTGCTTTAGATCCAGATCCTAAGAGGATAGAGTTACACTATACACACTTGATGATTTTGCCAGGTAATATTGTACCCCAAAATCCCTCTCCTATGTCATATGTGCCAGCGCTTTCTAATCTGGAAAACGCGGAGGAATATTATATGTTTTAAATTTTAAATTTTAATTTTATTGTGAGGAAGGCCAACCAGGGGACGGACACTTCCAAATTTTGACCTGAAAGAAACAAAACTTAGTAACAGGGAAGGCACCCCAAAGAAGCGATGCTATTTCTTGTTGCCAGTGGGAACGCCACTAGGGGAGGGGGAGGGGCCGTGTGAAGGGGCCGTAGCCACTATTGAACACGTGTGGAGGAAAGGGTCCAATTTGATGAACCAAACTGGGAACCAGGAGGAGACCAAGAATGGCGACGCAGTGGGAGGTACCCAAATATCCACGCCTGGAAGTGGTCCACCAAATGGGACCAGAATCTGTGGACAGCTTCTGGGAGGGTGGGGGTGGAGCCTGCGATGGCATCCAAGACAATCGTGTGGATAGTCCACATGGCGATTGCGACCACCAGAGCACGGAGGGAGGGTGGAAGGGGGGATACCATGGATATAGCAAACATATATCTTGACAGACTGAAGGGATGTGTTTAAGCCTGGCCAAGCAGACGTTGAACTTTGCGCCATATCACTTTAGATGTAGGAAAAATCTCCAGGCCTTGGAACAGCGTTTTATACTGGCCACACACGACTCAGGATGAGTGTAAAGCGTTAGAGTGCTCAGCCGTTTGGTACACCCGCCTCAGGCAGCGCCACACATGGGAACAGATTTGAGGCTGCAACAGAGGGTGGTGTGCGTATTTCCAAATAGTCTTCTGGGTCTCAATGGAGTAAGGGATGTCCATCATGTCCAGGTAGTCCACCCTGGATAGGACATGGGGTCGTGTGGGGATCATGGCATCTTGAATGGGTAGCCCCTGTACCTCTTGTGTGAACTGAAGAGAGGGGCGGCCTCTCTGGGCTGTGTGTCCGCTAATACAAATTCTCCACTCAGCGCTCTGCATGGAGAGGAGGATTCGTTTGTAGTGGGTTTTAGTACCGTGAGGACCTGTGGCCGATGGGTGGGAAGCCAGGTATTTCATCAAGGAGTGAGGGTTCGATGGATTGTTAAGGCTCAAGGCGCGGGAGAAGTTGGAGCGGGCCGCGCGGGACCAGTGTTAGGAGGGGAGCATAGGGGCGGTGACAGCCGCAATCCAGGTGCCCAGGATCTTGGCAGCATGGGCTTTGAAGTCAAGCAGGCCCATGCCACCATGATGATGAGGACCAAACATGACTTCTAACCATACTGGTGGAGGGCGGCCTGACCAAAGCTATCCTTGCATAAGGGCATACATGGATTTGAAGAGACCTGAGGAGAAGGCGATGGCGTGAGCTCCAAACCAGACTTTGGAGAGGAGCATAGAGTTTGCTAAAACAATCCTGCCAGTAAGGGAGGTAGGGTGGGCTCTGAGGGAGGCGATGCGCTTCGTCACGTTGTATAGAATATGACTTTCCATTACTGCTGAGGCATATCCGCCTGCCTCCACCCACACGCCCAGCTGGCGGACAAGCCCTATGGTAGGGCGTGGCACGAAGGGGAGCACTAGTGGGGCGGTGTGGGGTGGGCAGGGAGGGCGAGCACGTGTGCGAGCAGATGGGCCAGGCTGGGCACTGGTCGCTGGGGCCCAGCATTCTTGATACCGACCAGGGAGGATGATTTCAGTTTTGGAAGCATTCAGTGCAGCATTACTTACCCGGGAATATTCCTGGATGAGAGCTTCAAGCGCGCATGCATCTTTATTATTAGACACCCCAACCACACAGTCATCTGCAAACGCCATCATCTTGACTGGTGCTTGGCCTGGTACATGGACCCCAGTGAGGTGGTCATTCATGCTTCGAAGTAGTGGGTCAAGGCTGAAGTTGTATAAGAGTGGGCTAAGGGGGTCCCCTTGTCGTAAGCCCCTTTGAGGGTGGACTACTTCTGTTAGGAAGCCAGGGCCACGCACTGCCATTGTTGCATATTCCTTGAGCAGCATTACCCAGTTGATGAAGCGAGGGGGTAAGCAGAATTGATGGAGGCAGGCCCTAAGGTATTCCCAGTTTACTCTATCATAGGCCTTCTGTTGGTCCAAAAATACAAGTGCCCCAGAGGCTGTGGACTGGCATGCGTTAGCCACAGAGTGCACATTGTCCCAAATCGACCTTCTGAGTATGAAAACGAATTGTTCTGGGGAGTTGGTGGCAGATGCTACAATCCCTAAAACGGTTAGCCATTATTTTAGTTAATTTTTTTGTATTCGTGTTAGTTACCAAAATGGGGCGCCAGTTGGCTAAGTCTAGCTTGTCCCCTTTCTTGAAGAGTGTGATGGTGAAGGCCTCTTGTCCTCCTGGTAGAAGGCGCGCTTCCAGAAGGCTCTGGTTAAGGGAGGCAAGCAGCAGTGGGGATATATATTTGAAGTACTCTTTATAGAATTCATATGTAATGCCATCTGGGCCTGGGCATTTCCGGTTTGGTGCACCGCAGATGGCTGTCCAGAGTTCAATTGTAGTAATCAAATTCATTAATTCTGGGTAGCATAAAATGGTGCAGATGTGGGTGCGGTCAAAAAATTTCACCACTTCAGCCAGCTGAATTTGATCAGATTGGTATAACTTGGAGTAATACTTTTGTATTTTGATTGCCACTTCAGCTGGTGTATCTGCGACAGAATCATCCAATCTCCACACCTGTGTGCAGGCCACGCTCTGGCGCAGTGCAAAGAATTTTTTAAAAAAATATGCGATGCACTTGTCACCCTCTGTAATGCGTTTGACCCTGTACTGAACACAAACCTGATGTTTGTGTTGTCATTTGAGCGCGTTGAGGTGGGCAGCTGCTTCCACCCACTTCTGGCCCCATGCAGGGCTGTAGCCTGTGGCTGGGATGTTGGATTCCAGGTGTGCCAACGAAGCCAGAGCGCGCAAAATGATGGCTGATGTAGCTCGTGAGTGTCTGGAGGAGAGGTGGTGAAAGTGGCGGATGGTATCCTCTTTGAAGACTGACCATGTGGAAATTGGGTCCACGCAAAACGGTGTAACAAACTCTTTTGCCAAAGTTGCTAATTCCACCCAAGTGGAAAATCCTGGTGACTCAAGTTTGAGAGCGGAGTTTGCACCAATGTGGGGCCTTAGCCACTGTGACAAGTAAGTGGTAGGTTATCAAGACCAGCTGGTGGTTGGAGAATTCAGTTTTGTTGTTTGGAAGTGGGAAATGTGAAATTGAAATCTCACCGCCGTGAGGATAAGGTCGATGAAGGTCATGGACCTTAATTGGCTGAAGTGGACGTGGGGGCGCGTCATGTTTTTGAGCAGCGGGGCTTGCCATGGCAGCTCATCTATTAACCCAAGGGTGGCCTTTAGAACGCGAAGTTCTACGTGACCCTGGGGGGTGTGGGAGGAGGAAGGGCAACGTTCTGTGGGTGAGTTTAGCCAGCAGTTCATGTCGCCAACTATGAAAGGGTCAGGGGGTAACAGAAGGGATTTGACTGACAAGAAAAATTCCTGACGCTCTTGTGCACAGGTTAGGGCATAGATGTTGATGATAGCATGCACCACGTCAGCCTACGAGAAAGTGACAACAAGGACTCAGCCATTAAGGAAGGATTCTGACGATAAAAATTAAAAAAATTGTTTTTCTGGACTAGCACCCTTAGCGCTCTAACCAGAAGGATAGGGAAGGGAGGAGCATGGTTTTCCAAGCATCCTCAGAACCTTGTGGACAGTGGGACTCCTGGATGGCCAGGATGTCCATAGGTAAATTTTTTTTGTAAAAAACTCAGTTTCCTAGCCTGGGATGGCAAGGCCTTGAGTCTGTCAATACTCAATGTCCCTAAAGTGAAGGTTTCCCCCATCACATCTTAGGTGTGAGGGGGTGAGCACCCAGGCCCACTAGCCTCCTCTAAATCCCCATGGGCCTTCATAGCAGCATGGGTGTTTGCAGCAACGCTATCGGTGGTTTTGTTAATTTTAGCAGAAAGGTTCACGTTGGCTTTTGCCTTTGCTTTTTGTTTCCCAACTTTGAACGAATTTTTTGCGGTGCAGATGAGATTGGTGCACCAATGTTTGGGTCAAAAAAAATTTTCAGGTAGGTTGGAAACAAAGTCAGTTTCAACTGGGGCTTGGTTGCAAGGGTTGGGTGAGATCAAGTCACCCATCGGATTCTCAGATTGGGTGGCCCAATCAGCATGGGCTTCCCAATCTGATTGGTTGAGGTATTTCCGAGTTACTTCCACCGTGAAGGTTTTGATGTCCTCCTGGCGTTGGGAGTGTGGGATAGCGGAGGTGACTTTGGCCGCTTCCTTGGCTGTGGCCCTGCGGGCCTGTTTGGCCTTCTTTCGCTCTTGAGGGGAGATAGGCTTTACTAGTAGGTAGCAGCCTTGTGCTCCCCATGGGAAAGCCTCTTTGGTGCTGGTGGTTGGTTTGTAGTGCACCTCTCCACTAGCCATGGCCGCCGAGGGGTGCTCTTGAAATGTGATGCCCTCCTTGGTGGGGCATGCATGTGCCTTATGGCCAAACGTGTCACAGTGGGTGCAGATGGGGAGTGCGCTGTCTACAGTTACCCAGAAAGGGTGGGTGGTATGCCCTTCGATATTGATATATGTGGAGTGCGGGATCTGAATTAGGTCCTTCATGATCTCCTCAATTGGAGTTAGAACTGCAATGGCTTTGCCAGTGCACAGGTGTGGCATCAGCGTAAAGCGTTGCATCTCAAAGGATTATATTTCGCCATATACAGTGAGACCATCTTTCAGGTGCTACTCAGAATGGCACGTTTGACTGTAGTGGGCAAAAAGTCGAATATGAGGAAAATTTGGTTGGATTTTGTCCATCTGGTGCGTTTTGTTTTGATGACCCGTTGCCCTTCAGGGAGGTCAATCACTACATGCACTGCAGCAGCTTTGTCTGCTGCCTCCTTGTTTTTGAAACTGAGGTCCAGCCAACCGCATGACATGGAGTGAGGTGCAACGTACACTGTGGTCGGGAAAAAAGTGTGTACATCCCCACAAAATTTTTCCTATAAAGCTGTTTGTTGGATGTCCAGAAACACCCAGACTCCATATTCCACCGACGAGAGTGGTTGGGAGTGCGGCGTGTTGATGTACTGGTTGCATTGCACTTGTTAAGCGAGGATTTCTGGGGAAATAGTGACCGCCAATTTTTTATTTTTTTTCTATTCCGCCAGTTTCTCCAGGGCGTTTTTGAACGTTTGAGGTCGCTGGCCTACCACCTGTGCCTCTTACCTTACTTGCCCAACTGCTCCCTGACATGGGCGCAGACTAATCTCCACTGTGAGATTATCAAACTAAAATCAGACTTGAATTGAATAAGTTGCAAAAGTGATTGCAACGAGAGAGAAAAGTTTAGGAATATTATATGTTCAGAAAGTTTATTCTTTCTAAGCCCTTGTCAGCAGAATATACTATGGTTCTCACTAAGAGCAATATAAATCAAGAGATACTACCAGAGGTTACCATGTAAAGGACGGGATGGTGTGATTTCAGGGATGCCTGTGGGATCCATACCACTCCGCCTGGAAATCATCCGTGACCATCATGATAGGATCACTGTTAAGCACTCTGGGAAAGCAAGGATTTATAAAGTTGATTCACTGCACTTACAATTGGAAGGGATTAGTCATGCAGGTTGCCAGGTAATGTAAGTAGTGACTGGTTTGCAACTAGATGAATCCTAAACGCCAGCACTCGCAGGGTTTTGGTATCAATTAACAGGCCAAAGGGCCCTGGACTTCCTTATTGGTAGATTACATTGTGGAGTTACCTGTCTCTGAGGGCTACGATGCCATCATGGTAGTGGTGAACCCTTTATACAAAGTTTTCCCATTTTATTCCTTATAGAACCACAGTAACTGCGGCGGGGATGTCTAGGCTCTTTGTGTCTCATGTGTTTTTTCTTCATGTGGTGCCTCAGGAGATAATTATTGATTATGGACCCTAGTTACCTCTATACTTTGGGAAGTGTTGTGTATAAACTCTTAGGATTCATCCATGCCGTTCTACTGCCTATCACCCCCATTCAGATGGACAGACAGAACGAGTATATCAGTTCCTGGAACAGTTCCTGCGGTTTTACACTGCCACGGACCATTAAGATTGGGCTTCCCATCTTCCCATGGGTTAATTTATCTATAACGACGCCCAACATGCATCCAACAATTGTTACCCTTTTTTCGCCAAATATGGGTTTAACTCCGCCTTCAACATGGAGCCCAGCTGTGGATTCAAACGGCAGTGATGGTGGACTTTGCTATGACTATCTAAAAAAGTACACAAAGGGGTTATCACGAATTTGGATGCAGCTATGCAAGCTTATAAGGAGAACGCTGATGGTAAGAGACAGTTAGGTCCTGCGTACAAGGAAGGTGATCTCATGATGCTTGATACTAGAGATATCCAAACCAAGCAGCAATGCAAAAAACTGGGACCAAATAGGATAGGGACTTACAGCATTGTCAGAAAGGTGGACCACGCCTTGTACCAGTTGGTCTTCCCTCATCGTTCCAGATATTCACTGTCTTTCATGAAAATAAGATGACGTTGCTTGAGGGCCCCCCACCAGAGAAACCAGAGGCATATCTCATTTATGGAGCACCATATTGGGAAGTGGAGAAAATTGTAGCCTATTGCCATTCCAGAAGAAGTTTTGAAAACCTAGTATCCTGTAAAGGACTTGATGCATCCAAGAACATTTGTGTATTAACATACAATTGCGTCCATGCCCAAGCCCTATAGAGGTTTTCCATGAGCGTTTTCTGAGGCAGCAGGATCTAAGTCTAACTAAAGTATCGCCGCCATGAAGCTGGCTGCTTCCCACAAGAACTTCTCACTGGCAGAAGCACAAAGGGGGGTGGATCCCCAAATCAATGGGAGGGTTTTGTCATGGTAAGATAACATAATTGAGGGTGCTGACTGTAAAAATAAGGCTGGGCGTGTGGGGGTAAAAGGGAAAGGTTGGCAGGCCTCCATGATCTGAAGCATACCTGGACAACGCTGGGTAAAGGTAAAATATGCCCAAGTTGGTCCTGGGGGTGCGCGTGATGGTCAGCCCAGCACTACATCAAGGCCATCAAAGCGCACCAGCTTTGTAGTTAGTAAGGAGGGGTTTGTTACAATTGCTTAAAGAATGGGGTTTTGAGACCCATTCAATTCACAATATTGCTTAATCCAGGAGGATTCAGCTTCAGTCAATAACGCGAGTTCAAACTTACTCAAGCTACAAACCACAGAGGATGGTACTTTACGTTTAATGGTTCGTTTAGGCTTAGTACTTCTCCGTGGAACGATGATTCCCCCTAGTGTTTATTCGATATTCCATGAACCAATCTTTTTTGTTTATCAACTTGATTAATATAAACTACTGTTAGTTTTATGTTTTTCTTTGTGAATAGTTCCTTGGGTAGACCTGTTTGTGGACCTCATTGATGAGGCCTTCACCAACGTAGAATATTTTAAGTTAAACAAATTAACAATGAAATCTAGTAAACTCTCTTTCCGCTAAGAGTAACTTTCTGAGCAAATCTTATGGAAAAAAGCAAGTTTTGATCGCCCACCATAGTTTTGCTCTGATGTTCTCATATTCTCCGACAGTTGCTCCAGTGCAGGGAAGCAGCGAAACTCCTCCTGCCATTTTCCGTCCAGCAGTAAAATGCACTCAGACTGGCTCTCCCAGTCATAAGAACCCCTGGGATGATTTGTTTCTCCCAAGGATCTCAACGCTCACCTCACTTGTACCCAAGCAGTACCTCACTGCTCCCTGGTGCTCCACCAGAGCAACATGCATTTTGGCCTTAGGGTCGACTATGGGAGACATTTCCCTTGCCATGACCAAGCCATTATTGAAATGGCTTAGGCGGTGATGACTCCCCACGGTTTTATTAATTTCCACCCCTATAAGGGGTATTTTGATTTTGACTTCACCTGTGAAGCTGATGCTGCCACTTTGGCAACTGTGCCCCTGGTATTCCAGGGTACCCCTCTCCCCACAATAAGGACCCATCTCCCATTGAGTACCACTTTGGTGGTT
>JAKSZP010016792.1:0-14180 GCA_022478985.1 Massospora cicadina | reverse complement strand
TCCTCTTGACAGCTCAGACTGAATATCCTTGTATAATTCAGGCTAATTATACATGTAACAAACTCAACATATTGTCCAATTAATTAAAAGCAATATTGACCATTTACCTTAAGAAATTATTCAGGGATTGATCCTGAAAATAACCTCTAAAAATATCATAAACAAATAGAATAATAAGATTGGCATCATAATGTTGTAATCGACTTTTCTTTCTTGTTGCAATCACTTTTGCAACCTATTTAATTCAAGATTGAATCTAGTTTGATAATCTCACAGAGGAGATTAGTCTGCGCTAATGTCAGGGAGCAGTTGGGCAAGCAAGGTAAGAGGAGCAGGCGGAAGGCCCGCGGCCTCCAACATTTGAAAACGCCCCAGAGAATCCAACGGAATAGACAAAAATCTCAAAAAACTGGCGGTCACATTTCCACAGAGATACTCACATGGCAAGCACAATGCAACCAGTACATCAACACGCCACACTCCCAGCCACTTTTGTCAGTGGAATTTGGAGTTCGCGTGTTTCTGGACATCCAAAAAATGGCCTTATGGGAAAAATTTTGTGAAGATGTACACAAGATTTTCCTGACTGCAGTGTACGTTGCACCTCACTCCATGTCGCGCAGTTGGCTGGACCTAGGTTTTGAAAGCAAAATAGCAGCAGATGAGGCTGCAGCGGTGCACATAGTGGTTGACCTCCCCAAAGGGCAACGGATTGTTGAAACCAAACACCAGATGGACAAAATCAAACCAAATTTTCCTCACGTTTGACTTTTTGCCTACTACAGTAAAATGTGACATTTTGGAACAACACCTGAAAGATGGTCTCGCTGTATACAGCGAAATACAATCTTTCAAAATGCAATGCTTTATGCTGATGCCACACCTGTGCACTGGCAAAGCCATCGCAGTTTTGACCCCAACTGAGGAGATCGCGAAGGACCTAACCCAGATCCCACACTCCACTTTTATTGATATTGCAGGGCATACCACCCACCCATTCTGGGTAACCGTGGACAGCGCGCCCCCCATTTGCACCCACTGTGATACATTCGGCCATAAGGCGCATGCATGCCCCATCAAGGAGGGTGTCACATTCCAAGAACACCCCTTGGCGGCTATGGCCAGCGGAGAGGCGCACTACGAACCAACTGCAAGCACCAAGGAGGCTTTCCTGTGGGGAGCACAAGGCTGCTACCTATTGGTAAAGCCCATCTCCCCGCAGGAGTGAAAGAAGGTCAAGCAGGTCCATAGGGCCGCGGCCAAGGAAGCAGCCAAGGCCACCACCGCCATCTCACACTCACAACACCAGGAGGACATGGAGACCTTCGCAGCAGAAGCAACTTGGGAATCCATCATCCAATCAGATTGGGAAGCCCATGCCGAGTGGCCACTCAATCTGAGGATCTGATGGATGATTCAATCTCACTCAATCGCTGCACCCAAGCTCCAGTTAAAACTGACTTGGGACCTATCCCAACTGAAAAAAAAATTTTGACCTGCTCGACGGTGCACCGAACTCATCCGCACCGCAAAAAATTTGTTTGACGTTGGGAAAACAAAAAACGAAGGCCAAAGCCAACACGACTCTTTCTGAAAAAATCAACAAAAACTCTGATAGCGTTGCTGCTAACACCCGCGCTGCTGTGAAAGCCCATGGGGACCTTGAAGAGGCTGGTGGGCCCCCAGGCCCACCTCCTTGCACCTAAAGTGTGATGGGGGAAACCTTCACTCTAGGGACGTTGAATATTGCCAGACTCAAGGCCTCCCCATCCTGGGCTAGGAAACTGAGTTTTTTACAACACAATTTACCCATGGATATCCTGGCCATCCAGGAGTCCCACTGTCCACGAGGTTCTGAGGAATCTTGGAAAACAATGCTCCTCCCATCCCTATCCTTTTATTGAAGCACTGTGGGGTGCTAATTCAGAAAAATAATTTTTTCAAATTCACATCCTCAGAAACATTCCTAAATGGCCGAGTGCTCATTGTTACCTTCTTGTGGGCTGACGTTGCACACGTAATTGTCAACATCTATGCCCCAAATGGTGCACACGAGCATCAGGAATTTTTCTCATCGGTCAAATCCCTCCCACTACCCCCTGATTCTTTCCTAGTTGGCGACATGAACTGTTGGCTAACCTCACCAACAGACTGGTGGCCTCCCTCACCCCACGCCCCACAGGGCCATGTAGAACTACGCGTTCTAAAGGCCACCCTTGGGTTAATGGATATGCTGCTGTGACATGCCCCACTGCTCAAAAACATGACGCATCCCCACATCTGCAACGGCCAATTAAGGTCCATGACCCGCATTGACCTTATTCTAACGCTGGCAAAATTCCAACCCCACATCTCCCACTTCAAAACAATGAAAATGGAATTCTCTGACCACCGACTGGTCTTGATAACCTACCACTTACCCGTCACAGTTGCAAAGGCCCCACATTGGTGCAAAATCTGCCCCCCGAGCTCGCGTCGCCAGGATTTTCCACATGGGTGGAAGAGGCAACTTTGGAAAAATTGTTTGTTGCACCATTTTGTGCGGACCCCATTTCCACATGGGCAACTTTCAAAGAGGACACCATCTGCCACTCTCGCCATCTCTCCTCCAGATGCTCATAAGCCACATCGGCGGTTATCTCATGCGCTCTGGTGGAATTGGCCCACTTGGAGTCCAACATTCCAGCCACAGGATACAGCCCTGCATGGGGCTGGAAGTGGGCGGAGGCAGCCACCCACCTCAACGCACTCGAAAGGCAACACAAACATCAGGTTTGTGTCCAATACAGGGCCACATGCATCACTAAAGGTGACAAGTGCACTGCATACTTCTTTAAAAAAATTTTTGCACCACGCCAGAGTGTGGCCTGCACACAGGTGCAAAGATCGGATAATTCCATTGTGGACACACCAGCTGAAGTGGCAATTGAAATGCAAAAATATTATTCTGAGTTATACTGAGCTGAACCAATTCAGCTGGCTGAAGTGGTGGAATTTCTCAACCGAGCTCATATCCGCACCATTTTCTGATACCCAGAAATAATGAATTTAATTACTTCAAACGAATTATGGACAGCCATTTGCGGTGCGCCAAACCAAAAATGTTCAGGCCCAGATGGCATTCCATATGAGTTCTACAAAAGATATTTCAAATATATATCCCCATTGCTGCTAGCCTCACTTAACCAAAGCCTGTTGGAAATGCGCCTCCTACCAGGAGGACATGAGGCCTTTACTGTCACACTCTTCAAGAAAGGGGATAAGCTTGACTTAGCCAACTGGCGCCCCATTTCTCTAACAAACACAAACACCAAAATTTTAACAAAAATCATGGCTAACCGTTTAGAGACTGTAGCATCTGCCACCATCTCCCCAGAACAATTTGGTTTCATCCCCAGAAGGTCGATTTGGGATAACGTGCACTCCGTGGCTAATGCATGTCAGTCTACAGCCTCTGGGGCACTGGTATTCTTGGACCAACAAAAGGCCTATGATAGAGTAAACTGAGAATACCTAAGGGCCTGCCTCCATCAATTCTTGCCTACCCCCCACTTCATAAACTGGGTAATGCTGCTCACGGAATCTGCAACAATGGCAGTGCGTGGCCCAGGCTTCCTAACGGAAGTAGTCCGCCCTCAAAGGGGCTTGCGACAAGGGGACCCCCTCAGCCCACTCTTATACAACTTCAGCCTTGACCCACTACTGCAAAATGTGAATGCCCAACTCACTGGGGTCCATGTGCCAGGCCAAACCCTAGTCAAGATGATGGCATTTGCAGATGATTGCGTGGTGGGGGTGTCTAATAACAAAGATTCACGTGCGCTTGAAGCCCTCATCCAGGAATATTCCCAGGTAAGCAACGCGGCACTGAACGCATCCAAAACCAAAATCATCCTCCTTGGTCGGTTTCAGAACTGCTGGGCCCCAGAAATTAGTTCCCAACCCGGCCCATCTGCTCGCCCACGTCCACGCCTTACTAACTCAACACACACCGCTCCACTGGTGCTCCCCTTCGTGCCACATCCTACCATAGGACTGGTGCACCATCTGGGCGTGTGGATGGAGGCAGGCGGATATGCGTCAGCAGTAATGGAGTGCCATATACTGGACAACGCGACGAAGCAAATCGCCTCTCTCAGAGCCCACCCTACTACCCTCACTGGCAGGGTTGTTCTTGCCAACTCTAGGCTTCTATCTAAAGTCTGGTTCGGAGCCCACGCCATCCCATTCTCCCCAAGCTTCTTCAAATCCCTGTATGCTTTGCTGCAAGGATGGCTTTGGTCAGGCCGCCCTCCACCAGTACAGCTAGAGGTCATGTTTGGCCCTCATCATCAAGGTGACATGGGCCTGCTTGACTTCAAAGCCCATGCTGCCAAGATCCTGGGCACCTGGATCGCGGCCATCACCGCTCCTACAATCCCATCCCAACACTGGTCCCGCGCGGCCCGCTCCAACTTCTCCCAAGCCTTGGGCCTCAACAATCCATCAAACCCCCACTCCCTGATGAAATACCTTGCATCACACACATCAGCCACAGGTCCTCATGGGACTAAAACCCACTACAAATGAATCCTACTCTCCATGCAAAGCGCAGAGTGGAGAATTCATATTAGCAGACATACAACCTGAAGAGGCCGCCCCTCCCCTTAGTTCACACAAGAGGTACAGGGGCTACCCATCCAAGATGGCGTGATCCCCATTCGGCCCCATGTCCTATCCAGGGTAGACTACCTGGACATGATGGACATCCCTTATTATACTGAGACCCAAAAGACTATCTGGAAATATGCACACCATCCTCTGTTGCAGCCTCAAGTCCGCTCCCATGTGTGGCGCTGCCTGAGGTGGGTGTATCATACAGCTGAGCGCTCTAACGCTTTACACTCATCCTGTGTCATGTGTGGCCAGTATGGAACGCTGTTCCACCGCCTGGAGAAGTGCCCCACCTCTAAAGTGATATGGCGCGAAGTTCAACATCTTCTGGGCCAGGATCTAAACACATCCCTTTAGTCTGTCAAGAGATATATTTGCTTTATCAATGGCCTCCCCCCTTCCACCCTACCTCCGTGCTCTGGTGGTTTCAATCGCCACATGGACTATCCACACGATTGTCTTGGATGCCATCGTTGGCTCCATCCCCACCCTCCCAGAAGCTGTCCACAGATTCCAGTCTCATTTGGTGGACCACTTTCAAGCGTGGATGTTTGGATACCTCCCACCGCATCACCAACATCTGGTCTCCTCCTGGTTCCCAGTCTGGTTCATCAAATCAGACCCCTTCCTCCACACGTGCTCAATAGTGGCTACGGCCCCTTCACACGTTCCCTCCCCCTCCCCATAAGTGGCGTTCCTGCTGGCAACAAGAGATAGCATCGCTTCTCTGGGGTGCCTCCCCTGGTACTAAGTTTGTCTTTCCTGAGTCATATTTGGAAGTGTCCATCCCATGGTCAGCCTTCCCCGCAATAAATTTAAATCATAATGTTGCAATCAATTTCCCACTCTATGGCAATTTCATATGTCAATCCTCATAATCTGCACAATAACACTTGCACATGGACCACCTGAATGGGAGTACCTAGTGCTATTGAGAGTGGCCTGCTGATGTCCTAATTAGGGGTATATCATATAAATAAAATTGATGCCAAATTTCCCAATAAGACTTATTTTATCAGCTGAATGATGAAACTCAGATTGGGCTGGTCCTAGGGCAATTTTGCACATTTTTATTGTGATTTTTGCCCCTGAAGTCTTTTCAAATATAAAATAATTTTGCCACCAATAGTCCTAGCAATAGGTCATAATTGTATCTGTTCAAGGGCCAGAATGAGGTGGAAAATAATTATCTGTGGAAATTGCATGCTCAATATGTGGCCAGGAGATGCCCTAGAGGTATAAATTCTGGCACCTGGCCTAATGAGAAATATTCCAATAATATTATCTAATAAAGATATATTTAAATTAATTCTCTTTATCTGGTTTTTTATAAAAGTCTTATCTTTCAGAGTGTCAGCAAACTGTTAGTGCAAAAATTTCAGCTTTTATAGTTGCCTGTCTTGGTAGAAGTTCCTGAATTCAAAGGGAAAATTCATTCAAAATTGACCATATGAGTCATATCATTTTAGAAAAGGTTGATGAGCTTCAGAACTGTTGTAAAACTGTAAGACACTGGCTAAAATCAAGGATCTTTCAGAAAAACTTCTTCCCAAATATACATGCAGGATTTAATTTATTATTTGAGCTATCATTGGATTCCAACAGTTCTGTTGAGTTTGTTTTATTCCAGTTTTACAAGGTTTTTTTCTATGGGTGTTTACTTTTATAAATCACCTAGGATGATCAAAGATAACCTCCAGATTGATGATCCAAAAAACCAAAATATCTATGCTATTCCACTAGCAACCTGTTATAAAATCCAGTGGAATTCACTGGTTTTACAACAATATAACCAAAAAATCTGAGTTCTGATCCAGAGGTGGATAAAAACTTTCTTTGATAAAGTTAGCTCTGTTTAGGTTTTAAATTGAGTTACTTTTCTTTGTATCTTTTTTTAATACCTGTCTCTGGTTAGATTACCTCAAGTAGACATAAAAATGAATGAGAATTACTATGTTTGGCTCAGAAATAGCTTGAGTGTAGACTAGTGTTGCAACTACTTAACAAAACTATTGAACCTATCAAATCAACCAAAACTTTTTTAGAATAATCCCAATGATATCATGCAAGGATGATTTCATATAATGTTGATGCCTCAGCTGGCAGCATTTAAAGCTTTATTCATTTTTAATGGATGTCAAGCTAAAAGACACATATGTCAAAACTGATGAAAACCAAGATGGGGAGATCTTTTATACCCAGGATGTCAGAAGAATACGATATACATAAAGAAAATATTCCTATGGGTCTAATGCTCATTAACTGCCATCAGATAAGACTTTTGGCAAATGCTTATCTAAAATCCAATAAGCGTGTTTTGAAACTACACAATTGATGGATCTGATATTGCACAAACCAAGGTGAAGTTTCGCCGAGCATTTCGAAGGTGATGCTCATTTGAGCCGTGATTATTTAATAAAATTTGATCATTTAGATATTTAAAAATCGGGAACCTAACCTGAGTTACGAAAGGCTGGGAATAGTTCCGAAATAGTTGGCCACTTAGTTATCGCAAAAACAAAATTTTCTTATGAGAAAAATACCGAAGCATGATGTTTTTAGGCTTTTGAAACGTATGTGAAAATAAATTTAGGAAGCAACTGAATATGTCGAATCAATCAAATAATCAAATACTCAAATATAAATTATCAAATCGACCAAATAACCACCAAACCACTGGTCAAAACCTTTGAACCTATCGAATCAACCAAACTCACCTGGAGCGATACTTTTTTCGATCGCATCACGCACTGAGGGATGACCCCCAGCCTACAAACATTATGTTGAAATACAGCGGAAAGTGTCACCCAATGTGACTTAAACCTATAATCCTATAATATTCGAGGTGGGTCGACCTTGGGACAAATATACCACACCGAGAATTTTTCTAGCCGATACAGGTTTCGAACTCAAAACCTGCACTAGGGTGGAAGCAGTTTTACCTGCCAGGCTAACCACCCTTGACCTATAATACTATTTGCTAGTATTAAATTTAATCTTGAAGCAGTTTAGGATCCCGTTTGTATTTTTTTAGTACTAGATGATCCCGTTTGTATTTTAACTTATTTGCAATAAAGGATATTGGTCCTTATAACCTGAAGGTTTATATAAAAAGTTATAATTTTTATAATTGATTTTGTGAACTCATGATCAAGAATAATATATATACCGGGTTTTAGAATTTTAGGCTTGGTGGTTTTTTAAGATTACAGTTTTTTATACAGTTTTCATTCAGTCTATTTGAAGGAGCTTTTAAAAATTTGGAAAAATTCTAAGATAGAATGTTTCGAGACTATATTTAAAAACAACTATTTTTGCAGAAAGCAGATAGACTTTACATCAATATCATTTTATATTTTCAACTCTTGTCGTTTTTCTCAGATTTCAACTGAAGCTTTGAGTTGAGCTACCTTCAGAGAAACATACAACACAATCAATTTATCATTTGCTCATCTAATTTAATATCTAAAAGTTTGTTTTGTAATTAACCTTTGATAACCCATATTTATCTTACTTTTATATTTAAAAAGAGAATTAAAAACATACTTGCTTTTTGATTACGAGATCACTTATAAATCAGGATTATGTACTCAACCTTTTGGTAATAATAGATGTCTCTAACGCCTATTTCAATTGAAAGACGTGCAAGCAATGCGCTACTTAGTTTCAAAACTGCTTATTTGGCTTATAATGAAATTATTTCAGATTTGTCATCTTTGGGAAATGCATATTTTAAAGTGAAGTTTCATACCGGGTAAGCCTTTTATTTATAGCATAAACAACAAGCTTTTCATTGAAGTATGAATGCTTTAGCTTTTTATGTGAAAATTTTGATAAAAGCTGTATTTTGTATTTTATTGTGAATCTCGTTTGAAAAGTTACAGCTTGTGCTACAGCATTTACTATTTTTAACATCTAGTTAAGTTTTAAAGTATTTTGGCCTTTTTAGCATGACCCTATTGTAAGGATTTTACTATTCTGTAAATTTTACTTTTTTTACTAAGTTTACGGTTTTTGAATTAGAAATGGCTGTATGAATATAGCCTGAACTTATTATGCTTTTATGCAAAATGTTCGGGGTTTCCAATAGCTTAGTATTTATAAATTTTAACCCACTTTTAAAAAACTTCCTGTAAACTTTTAATTATCTTTTTAATAATTGCTCTTCCAGAAAGTTGCATGGTCTGACTATTGAAAAACATCTTATTTCTTGTATGCCAATGTCGAGTCAATACTTAGAAACAAAACGCGAGGAAGCCTTGATCTCAATTTCTTTTGAAATAAATGAACTACTTCATAAGCAGGTATGCTCTAATGTTTAATCTCAACTCAGATTTAGAGTTTACAACTTGAAAAGATGACCAAAAATGTGCAAATCTTACTGGCCATAATCAAGCAGTGCGAGATTTCGAAATTTAATCACCTAATCTCTAAAACTATTTTTGTAACTCATTCCCTTGAGTCCTTAAGTACAGTTGATTATTTTATATTGCTTAACTGATTTAGCTTGCTTAACGGAACAAATGCTAAGTTTTGTTAGCAAAGCCCATCAAAATTCTCTTGCCGCTATTAAGGAATTGTACTCTAAGAGCTGTACATCAGAAAAATCAACTGTTATACTGGCTTCGCTCCTATACAGACCGTCTATTGAAAGCCCTAGAATCTCTGATTACCTTGACATAATTCAGTTGGAACTAGGCACAAATTAGCCCTGGAAAATAATAACTACTCATTTTTAATTATACAATAATAAAATATAGATAGGCAAGTACTTTGATTAATGCTTTCGTTTATTAACTTTGACTCGATATTAAATATACTTTCTACAATATTTTTAACCCTGGTTATTAAAACTCTCAAAGGTACACATCTTTTTTTAGTACTAGATGGTCAAAGGTACACATCTTTTAATACATAATTTAAAGTATTAATTTATCAGTTTTTTAGCACTAGTGGGGCCCAACCCAAAAAAGGGGGACATCCACGCATAATTAATTGGTTTTCTTCAATTATATTTTTTATTTTTTATTTTTTATTTATACTAATATATAAACTAAAATATATGTTTGTTCCTCATTAGTTTTTGTTATACTATATAGAGATTAATAAAACTTTACTAATGAATATAGCAACTTTTGTGTAACGTTATATTATATTTCATATAATAAAGAAAACCAAAGTCTTGAAGAAACTAAGAAAAAAAGAGTATTGCTGTAGAAAATTATAAAAATGACAAAAATGCTACTTTAGACTGCCTATTAAAATCAAGCATGAGTAGATTTTAATGAATGACTAGATATATAGGTTATAAGAAAGAAGCTTTCTTGGCACAGTTGGTTATGCCAGTGTCATTATTTAGTTAAGCCTGTTGATTAACCCCTTTGTCTAGAATACCTAAGTACCCCTTTAGGTTTAGGAATGGTTTCAAACCTCCAGTTAATCCCCCAGCCCAAAAGGATGACCTTGCCAATGTGGTGAATGAGTTATAGGTCACTGCCTTCCCCCTTTGGGACCCTCCATTCCTACCTGCCCTTTCCACATCTTCCCTTTTGTTGATAGAGTCTTTAGTGAGGTAATATAGTCCAGAGGTTGCCAGTTAGTTCCAGTGGGTTATACAACTCATGTCTTTTATTTCTAAACTAGGGCTCTGACTAGTTTAAATACTATATAAATTAGGTCAAATCTAGCAAATCCAACTTGTTGAATTCTAATTTATTGCTATTGGATAACCCAGCTGACACAGAAGATATTTCAGATGGCTCTCCTACTCCAAAGGGTTTACACAATGCCAACCCTTCCAAGCTGATCCCTCTTCAACCTACCAGACTAGCCCAAGCTCCCAAAATTGTTAATTTAAAATAACTAACTCTGCATTATATTTGTAATGCATAGACTCCTTCCAATGAGCCACAAATGAATTGAAAAGCAGTGCCCAAGTCAATGACCAAAGGGCAGACAAGGTCCCAGAGACCATTCTTCTAGTGCATTGCTACAGGTGCTGTGGATAAATATCTCTTGGAGGACAGTTGTGAGTATACTTACCCCAAGCAACATGCCCTGAATCTAAGACAAGGTGTATAGGGAGGCAATAGTCTTCCCAATCTCTCTCTCAAAGTCCAACTCCTGTTTGTATAAGCCAAATATGGCCACTGTTAAACTTAACTTACCAATATTAACCTCAGAAGACAATAATAAAAATAAGTAAGGCTTAAGAACAGCTTTATTATATATTTAGGCAATTTGACAGAAAACAGAACTAGAGAACCTCCCAATCCAAACTCCCTTCTCTTATAGCTCTCTGCTGCAAGCATAGATCAAGCTCATTCATCATGATTGACACTATGCCTTTTGAAATATGCCATAAGCAAACCCCTATTGTTCTAGGCTGGATTGAATTTCATAGTGGCTGAGCCAACACACCAAAGAATCGTTCCAATTCTGATTCAAATTTACCTTTAACCTAGAACCCACCCACTTCAAAACCATTTGGTTTGACCCATGCCTAACAAAAATTCCAACCACTGTCCTTCCCCAGTATCATGGAAATGACAGAAGAAGTTTAGACCAGCCTGCCAGTCAGGATGCATAAGCACCCAAAAAGCAAGCCAGAATGCCAAAGGCATTGCCACCCAAACAATGTTGTATGGAACCAAGCATTAGGAAATGATAAATTGTTGGTGCAGGACAAGGGTAAAAAGCAACCCAAGGATGAACCACATTGAGGCCACCCCAGACCCTGGAGGTCTTACTGCAGGGGGTGGTACCACATGTATAGTTTTGATAAGGTCACTGGTAGTCAGGGTAAACTCAACTGGGGAGCCAAGGGGGTGGATCCTTGCCTGAAGATGGTGGATATATGGCCACAAGATCCCAGTATATTGTTGGCAAAAATTCATAATGATATATTTTATTGCCAGAAGTATCTAGCTTACTGAATCCAGTTTATGATGGTCGGGCCATAGTGACCATCAGTACTGGTAGAGCCCATCCGGTATACAGACTGATGGGCTACCAGAGAAAAGCTATCAGGAATGCGGCCAGAAGGATATCAATAAAATCAAAGTTGATAATTTTTTGGAGGTAAAATTTTATTGGAAAGGAAAGAAAGAAAATTGACCAACAATTTTCTCAGTGTGATGTGACTGATTAAATAGTGGTTGATTGATGCAGGGACAAGTCAGGATCAATACCATCAATTCTACCTAACTGGCAAATTATTTGGGAATGGGGGTGGATAAGTTCACTGAGAACTGACATCAAAGGATTTGGTGGCAGACTGAGTTGCTGTCAGTTCAACCTCAAATGCCCAAACTGAGGCTTGACTACATTTATGACAGTTGATGTGACAGCATTTAGCCTGACAAGCAGTAGGAATCCCCTAAGGCTACCCCACATAGGGGCAGTCCCAATTGGTTGGGAACAGTTTTGGGATGCCCAACCCATCCGTGCCCGGTCGCTGGGCCATTTGTTCAGTCAAAAGCGTTGCATCAGCTGCAATGCCCAATTTTCCAGCAGGGAGCTTTGAACCCTTGTCGATGATGTCCAATGCTACTACCTGCACATCAGGGATGATCCCCAATGATTTTGTGAGGGGGTTAATTTTTTCAATCATGGTGTTAGCTGAATCAAAACCCTCATTGATTTCAGCTGATAGATCAGTCTTTGTCCCTTTTTGATTATGTGGAATCTGATCATCAAGTATGTTTTCACTTGATTTTAGATCTAACAACTTCATTTTAATGATCTCAGAACAAATTTCCCCAATCAAATGTACTAGTTCTGCAAGGTGAAGGTGGGCACTGGGGGAGGAATTTGAAGAGGGAGAGCTGTTACCCAATGCTCATCTACCACATGGGCGAGGTCACTCTGGGTGAAAAGGGGTACTTTTGCCCTCTTTGGTACCTTCTTACTTTGAATGGGAAAAGGGCCCAATCTACATGCAGGGGATGTTCCCTGAGACTTACACCCAGTCTCAGTCCCAACCTGGGGTCTAGCCAAGACTAATGCTCTCTCACCCCTCTATATTTCACACCAGTTTGTCCTGTCTTATCAAAGATTATGATAATGTGATGTTGAGGGAAAACTCAACTATCACATCACCCCCCTAGACAAGAAGAACAAACGGATCTTTTCAGGACACCAGGTATAATCTCTGGATGTCTAACATATTTTCAGGGTAAAGCCTGACATTAGAGGAATTCCTGAGATTTCAGATACAATTCTTCATATCAAGAGGATTTGTGCTGAAGTTAGATCAATTATTTGCATATCAAAGCATGATTGCAATGAGTTTTGTTCAGTTAATCGCTTAGATTACCCTAATTTCAATGATATTGAGTTGATTAATTGCACCAAAAAGAATTTACAATAAGACTGAGACAAATCCCACTGCTTTCAAAATCACATGCAAGGCGCAATCCCATAAGCTCAAAAGAATTATAGTGCTCCATTCAAATAATCAATTAAGCTTAGGAAAGTCCAGTAAGTTGGATGGGATATAAAACTAGACTATTCAGATGGTTAGTATTTGCGGTCAATAAAATATCATCATATGCTAAACTTTTTAAATACATATTTTAATTATAACAGTTCCATATACCGTATAGTTAACAAGCTATACAGTCTAACCAATTATTCCATAAAACCTATAACCATGGGTTCAGAAACACCTATACCAGAACAAATCCCTCTTCCATTACTTTCATGTTCAAATATAGCTGGTGTACTAGCTTTAACAGGAATGGGAGTGGTTGAAGCAATCCTTCCTTCTTTAGGGCTAAACCGCCCAATTGCCCTTGCCATTCTCTACATGGTATGCATTTCCCCTTTGTTGTACTGGACCTTTAGCTCAGGGTTAGCAGGTTCACGGCTTGCTATGCAAAAACTGGGATAAAGTAGTATCAGTCCCTGACAATTTGACCGCCAAGTTTTACAAAGTATATCTTGCTGCGTTTTTATTACTGGGAGCTTTATCATTTGCTTTATTGATGAAAGGTTACCAGACATTGACACGGATGTTTTTCTCCATAAAACAAAACAATTTATAAAGAAGCAGTAGGACTAATTCAAGTTCAAACAGTGACTGTGGCTAACCATGCGCCCATGAACTATCCTATGGTTCCATTACCTGAAAAACTAACATTAGGTGATGTGAAAGGAGGACTTACATTGTTGGGGGCGCATTTTGAAGAATATCCTGAGAACTACCCAGATGATGCACGGAAGGTAATGGCGGTGGGTTCTCAGCTCTCTGGAGATGCTTTGGGTTGGTTTACCAGAGCTTTGGAAGAAAATGAAAATTTGTGCATGATTTTATGAAGAGTTTAAAAGCCAGTTGCTGGATGCAGCAACTCCTGCTAGTACCAGATTACAGTCACGCATTGCCTTGATGAACCTTTGGCAGAAAGGTAAACTGTTGAGAGATATAATCAGAAGTTTCTGGAGATCTTCCAGAAGACTGAGTTAGATGATGAAATTGGAGCACTTTACTTCAGACAAGGGTTAGAAAATCATATGTCAGATTTGAT